>JAOSBO010000121.1:100422-111207 GCA_027563915.1 Erythroxylum rotundifolium | reverse complement strand
AAGAAAAAGAAGAAGGATACTTTGGTCTTTTAGTTAGTTATTCCTTTCCTATTCCAAGTTTATATTTTCAAACCAAACAATGAAATATAAATTCTTTATCTATTTCATGCCTTAAACCAAACAAAGTAATACACATTCTATTCTATTCCTAGTCTTTTCTATTCCAAAGAATAACTATTCTATTCCTTATCTATTTCATTCCGTGAACCAAACAGGCCGTTAGAGTTAATGTTTCTTCCACCAATTTCGATGTATTCTAAATGTTGAAAAAAAAAACCTGTCCTCAAATACAAGAAAATTCGAAGAAAAAAAAAAGAGATGTATTTAATGAGCTTGTATATTTTAGACGTGAATATGTATGTATATCAGTAAACAAGATATATATATATATATAAAACAAGATGAACGTTATCGAGAGAGAATAATGAGGATAAAAAAGATGAGCACAATATTAGGAGAAAATAAAGAGAGTAATCTAAAGAGATAACGTTTAGTGATTGAAAGCATTAGGAGAAGTCGTAAAATAAATGTAACGTTTAGTACCTGAAAGCATTAAAACATTACGAAAAAATAATTTAAACTAAGTGAGACCTAAAAGATGGGAATAGGTCTTCTGTTTCCAATGATCTATTCTCTTTATCTTAAAATTGATCAGATTCATTTATTGCAAGAAGTAAATTAAAATTATGTGGGTAACACTTCACGGAAACAGAGAAAATAAGGTATTTCGAAACAAAAGATTTTGTTCTCCAAAAGACTTACCCCCTATGCACGACAACGGCAAGCCATGCCGTAGCTGAATCAAGTATGGCATCCGTGCCGTCCTCAATATTCTTGATTTAAAGTCTCACAAACATAAAAATGTGTTTGAATTCACTTAAGTTCTTCCTTTTTATAAAGCCTTATAGGATTAGTTTTTGGAACATTGTTATGGGAATCATGTAAGAGTAATTTTTGTCTTTTATCCCATAACTCTTTTAGTACAGTTAGAATGCTTAAGGTCTGCTTTAGTTGAAGAGGAATTTTAAACTAAATCCCTTAAAATCAATGATCAAGCTGTGGAAATAAGAATGTAACTTTTATTTTAAATTTTTTAATTTTTAGTTGTTTAGTTATTAGTAATAGATAAAACAAGAAATGACAACAATAAGATGAATTCTAAATAACTTTGAACTTTTATTCGTTAGAATCAAATACCGAAAATAAGGGATAAGAGATATTATAAAAATACTAGTCATTATCAAGAGATTGTTAAAACATTAATTATTATCAAAATTACTTATTCTGATCTTTATATTAATGTCTTTAATAATTATTTTATTTAGTTTCATTAATATTTTAATTCTTATAATAAAAATCATTTATAATTATTTAAAAATTAGTAATTTTTATAAATTATTTAATTTTTTGAACTAATTATTTATAAAATATAATATATTTTAATTAATTATTTACAAAATAAATTATTTTATAACTAAATATGAGTAAAAATTATTTTTAAATAATTAGTACCAAATATTAATATAACTATTAACTTTATTTAATGTCATACCAAACATGTATAATTAGTAAATTTATTCTCACTTTTTAATTATATTTATATTTTTGTTTCGATTACTTTATTACTAGTTATAAAATGAAACAATGTTTTGTATTTCGACCGATTAGAAAATAGTTCTTAAAAAATAAATCCGTATTAAATAATAGTACCGGTTTGTACTGGACCGTTTCAATTTGTACCGGCCGGTACCAAAAGCCTGGTACCAAAAATTTTTAAAAAGTGCATAGACTAATATGCAAAAGGTAAAAAAATTTTAAACGACTCCCCCACCGCCGCCGATGACTCCCTCTGATCTGTACTCTCCTTCTCCCACTTTTATTTAATACATTCTGTTTTTAAATGATTAAAAAATCTTTTATTGTATTTTTATTTTTAAAATAACATAAATGTTTTTATTGCTAATAATAATTATACATTCAAAAAATTATTTTTAATTAAATTTATTTTAATCTTTATATAATATTTGTCAATAAATTATTAATAAAAATATCTTATTTTTAAAATTATATATTTATAAAATAATATTTATTTTAAATATATTGTAGTTATTTAAATATTTTTAAATATAATTATATTTATTAATAATTATTAAATTAATTTATAAATTAAAATAAATTAAAATATTTAAAATTTTATTCTTAATTATTTTTAATTAATTAAATATATAATATTAAATTAAATTATTTAAATTGTTACTAATAATCAATATATTAAATAATATATATTTGATTGATAATAGATGAAATAATATATGTTTTTAATTCAGATTTTACTTCTAATTCGTTATTTCCTCGTTGCTAATTCTTGTTATAAATCGTAATAGTTACATAGTTAAGAATTTTATTGTTTTCTTGTAATATTTTAAATACTTTGTATTATTTTTAAGTTTGTATTTGTATTATGATTAAGTGATTTTTATATTAATTGTGGTTATTATTTATATATAAAATATGTGAAAATTATTATTAATAAAATAAATAAACTGTTGTTATTTAAAATTTTTATTATTAAAATTTTTGGAGACATGATTGAAGTAAAATTATAAAGTATACAGTACCATACACTAATGAACTATTTGTAATTTTTTAAAAATTTAAGGACTATTTTATAAATTTAAAAAGTATCTAAAATAGTACCTAATATTGATCAATACTGATACACTACAATACTAAAACTCAATTCGATACTAAATTCAGCACGGTAATGAAACTTAAAGGTTAGGAGGCACATAAATGGGCTTAAAAACGACAATCATTCAAAAATAAGACAAATTTATTTAATAAATTGAGTTAATCTGGCACTTTAAGCAATGTCAATAATGAACACAAGTGGAGACGCAAAAGTATAGAAAACAAGATCGAGCATTTAATTTTCTTGAACTCTTTCAAATGGAGTGTGTGTGTGTGACATGAGATTGCAACCACTGAAACTGGTGGCTGCATAGTTGAAATGCTATGCTCTTTTACCGCGAAGGAAGGAAGGGAAAGGCAACGGACAATGTCAGCTCTCATCCCGATTCTAACCCAAAACCAAATCTTTGTCAAGCCTTATTTGGCACAACACGTTGCGCGGCCCTAGAAGAACTCCCCCAGACTCTTGTTATTCTATTGTCAGCGTCCACGCGTGTTCTTCGAATTTGTCCTACTCAGCTCTTATATCTATATATAATATAATATAAACAAAAAAATAAATAGAACTATAATGATGGAGTTAAAGCGTGAAACTTATGCGCTTACATAGTACACACAGCCAACATACCAGACCCCTCAACTGGCCATATACAGAAGAGGGCACGGCGATCTCCCATGCCTCACCTTTCTTTGGTAAGCCTCTCTCTCCGTATCACTATCTCCCTTTCTGTTGCTTTTCAACCGTGCTAAAGATATGGCAGTACATGATCTTTTTCTTTCTTTGTTCTGTTTTCCTTTTTGCTTTATGTGTGTTAACGTGTGTTCTTGTATATTCTCCGTTAAAAGGTCTAAACTTTTTACGAAAGACCATGGATTCTACACTCCCAGTAGCTAGAAGGACTCGGCAAAGGGAAGTCGAATGGTTTAAGAAGCGCCATGAAGAAATAAAGAGAAATAGACAAGAACGTAGGGGGAATGCTGGTCAATCACCGGGTTCAGGCGAGCTTAATGGGGGAAAAGAGATAAGCTTTAATGGGTCTGGTGCAGATTGTCGGCATAATTTAGGGATTGGTGACGATGGCCAGCAGGTTGCATGCAACTCTCAGTCCGTTAGTTCTGACGATTTGGGTTGTAGTGATTATGGAGAGGTGAGCGGCACGAGTTCTGAGATTTCGGGTGATAGTGACGATGAGGTCATTTTAGTGGGGGAAAGTGAGAATGTGGTGGAAAAAGATGTTATTTCCATTGAGGACATTGGTAATGATCACGAGGTCGGTTTGAACGGCAGTGTAGTGGGTGAAAGTGATGGGTTGAATGTGAAGACTGAGAGCATGGAGAATGGCTGTTCTCATTTTGGTGAACGGAGGATTGATAGAGATGAGAGCAGTGGGATAGCTGGGAGGACAGGATTGCAGTCAAGCATGCAGGAAAAGAGTGAGGACGCTGATGGTTGTGATATTTCGGAGGACAATTGGGAGCCATCGAAGACATCTTCCAGTGACGATGCTGTTGAACAAAATGACTTTGTAGATGATGAAGATTACGTTGGTAAGAAGTCAGAAAGTACTATCCTACTGGAGGAAGTAAGCACTGGAAAAGAGGAGATGGATGAGAAAGAAGTGAGGAAACAGGAAATTTCTGGGGTAGAATTGGAAGGGAAATTAGTATCTGGGGTTGACTCGAATAGCTGTGGCAATGTTGGAATCCATAAGAAAGTTGATTGTGGTTGTCGTCCTCATGAGTTTGATTGTGTGGCAAAGCGCACCAGATCCCATTTTTATACAGAGTTTGCTAAGAAGAAAATGAAGCTCGGAACTGCTAGTCACCCATTATCTTTTGAAGAGGAGGAGCATGAAACAACTAGTGACGATGGTGAAAATGTGGATGTTGACATTTCATACAGTAGTGATGCAACATATACTCCCAAAAAAGGGATAACTAAGTCCCAAAAGGTGAATAGCATGAGTAAGCATGTAGAAGATCTATGTGGGGGCAAGCCTACTAAAAGAAAGTGCATACGTACCCTTGCAGAGCATGAAATTTTGGAGATTCTTTTGGATTCTGTCCTCGACAAGGTAGAAGTGCCTTTTGAAGACAAAAATGAGCCACCCTCCAAACCAACTCTTCCATTGAAGTTCACATTTTCAAATGAAGAGTCAATCCCACTAGAGATCTCCGAGGAGGAGAAAGAATTGGCCAAGCTCTGGGATGAAATGGCTTCTGCACTTTTTGAGAATGATGCTACTGATAATATTTTGGTAGGTTAGCATGTATAACCTAGCATTTGACTGATATTGATTAACTTCTTTCTTTTTTTGAGTGGATAAATCAAGGTTTTAATTGTTACTTCTTTTCGCTCTCTGTTGCTTTTTCTATATCTGCTTGAAAATTGCTATACATTGATATTGAATATTGATTGAAGATATAATGCTACTGCTCTAATATACCACTATCTTTGGAGGACATAATGTTTAAACTCTTATGACCCCACTGTTTCTTGTATGTATTTTATTTTTTTATTCATAACATAATGTTTAAACTCTTATGACCCCACTGTTTCTTGTATGTATTTTATTTTTTGTATTCATCTATCTGTTTCTTATCCCCTTTGTGTTGATGAACAAGTCTTAGCTTGTACTTTTTAGAAATGAGATACATCTATATTATACTAAGTGAATATTTTGTTTCTCTTGATTGGCAGGTTGAAAATGAAACTAATATTTCTTCTGATATTTTATCTGATACGAATACCTCTTGTGGGCGAGGGGACCATCAGATCATTCTGGATGAAGAAGTTGGACTTAAGTGCAAATTTTGCCCATTTGTAAAATTGGAAATCAAGTACTGTGTGCCATCTTTTGTAAGTTGCATTCTCTAGTCGTATAAATTTTAAATGGATGTGCATTCACCCATATAGGATAAACTGGTATTATTATATATGACCTAATTTGGATGTTATCTTAGTTTTTTGTCACAGTTTAGTAGATCCTTACATTTCGAAATTTTATGCATGCGAACTATCAAATTCTATAGTTTATGTTCTGGATACTTGTTACATGGGCTCAAGAACTTGGGTGGACTTGGTTTTACCAATACTTCCTGTCAACCAGGTAGATTGTGGATTAGTGTGCTTTTATCAACTGATAGTTTGACTCGTGGCCACATTTCTAAGTTGGTGTTTCTTTAATGGGAAAAGTTAGGGAGACATCATTTTGATAGTCCTCATAGCCATCATGCCCATTATTGTCTAAATTATACCTGCATATCGTAAACCATTTGTCGGTATGCATGAGTAATTTTGACAAGATAAGCTATGATGGCTATGAGGGCTACCAAAATGATGGTCATGTAGTTGGATCCTTCTTTAATATTGTCAAGAATCTGAAAATGACAAACATGATATCTGCTTCCATATTTCCCTCTCAAGACCTTTTCTTACAAGGTGCAAGAAAGTGCCCTTTCTGTTGATGATTCTAAGTTTAATTTATTGAGAATACCAATTGTTGACTCTGCAATGAACTTTGAGAACAACATAATAACTACTGTATCTTTATGATGTAACAAAGTTTTTGACTTGGAATAGAGGGAGACGGGTTTGAATACCAAAAGTTTATGCTTGCATCTATCATCATATTGTTGTTTTTCTGTGTCCTAGAGCTGCTGAATATGAGTGATCTACGGCTTTTCAATATTTGGATAAGTTAGCTCATCATGAAATTCGATCTTTTGAACGATAGTATAGCATTTGTTATTAATCTTATTGGTGCCTTTATTGTGATATTCCAGAAATGAATGCAAAGTATTTATTTTTCATAACTTTCTTTGTGCATATTACAGGGTAAAAATCCCTGGGGTAAATCAGAAGGCAGAGGCTATGGTCTGATGCAGCTAAACATCTTTGATGAACTCAATCACAAAGATTCTGAGCTTGATTGTCAGCCAGGAAGTCACCCTTGTGCTCCCACACAGGGCACGGTATGGGACATCATTCCTGGTATTGGAAGGGATATGCATGCGCATCAACTTGATGGCTTTGAATTTTTATGGAAAAACATAGCAGGGGGGATTTATCTTGACAAGTTGGAAAAGAGTAACAGTTTTAGTCGTGGCAGCGGGTGTGTTATATCTCATGCTCCAGGAACAGGGAAAACTCGTCTTGCCATAGCCTTCATCCAAGCATATATGAAATTGTATCCCACTTGCATGCCAATCATTATTGCTCCTCGTGGCATGTTGCTTACGTGGGAAACAGAGTTTCAAAAGTGGAATGTTGACATTCCCTTTCACAATCTGAAGAAGAGAGAGCTTTCAGGAAAGGAAAATGAGGAAGCTGTCAATATTCTGGAGGAAATGAAAAATGTTCGTAAAAGAAGATTTTATATCCGTCAAGTGAAGTTGTTGTCTTGGATGAAGGATAGTAGCATCCTAGGACTCAGTTACAGACTTTTTGAAGAAATTGCTGGAGAAAGAAGAGAAAATAAAAGTAAAGTGTCGAAGAAGAATGAAGATTGGATGAGAGAAGTTCTTCTCACGCGACCAGGCCTTGTAGTACTTGATGAAGGACACACAGCTCGTAATGAAACAAGCTCAATCTGGAAGACTTTGTCGAGCATTAAAACAGAAAAGCGCATTATACTGTCAGGAACTCCCTTCCAGAATAATTTTGATGAGTTATTCAACACACTCTCGCTGACGGGGCCCAAATTTCTTGAAAAGGTTTCATCTAAATGCCACAAACCTTTTGCTAGGAGACGAAATCATAAGAGAAGTGATACAAAGTCAAAGTGGGATTCTCTAACGAGTCGTATTCTTAATGCTCCTAATGATAAAGCAAAAGCTGACAGTGTAGAAAAGTTCAAAGGCTTGATTGAACCATTTGTGCATGTGCATCGGGGTGACATATTACAACAAAGACTTCCTGGGTTGAGGGACTCTGTTGTTATCCTACAGCCACACGATCACCAGAAGAGGCTTCTCGATGCTATGGAAGGAATAAGGGATCAGGGTCAAGGTGGCTTTAATCATGAGTATGCCGTGTCTGTTGTTTCTGTGCACCCTTCTCTCTTGCCCAAGAGATTTGAAACGGGAGTACTTATTCCAGATCAGGATAAGCTAGAGAGCCTTAAATTGAATACGAATGTTGGGGTGAAGACAAAATTTCTTGTGGAACTCATGCGGCATAGTCAAGCTAGAAATGAAAAAGTTCTGGTCTTCAGTCAGTTCATTAGTCCATTGAAATTGATCAGAAAGCAGCTTCAATCTCGTTTTAATTGGATAAAGGGGAGAGATATCCTATATATGAACGGAAAACTAGACATTGATAAGCGCCAATCATTGATGAAGGACTTTAATGACTCAAAGAGTGAGTCAAAAGTGTTGCTTGCATCAACAAAAGCTTGTTCTGAGGGAATCAATCTGGTAGGTGCGTCGAGGGTGGTTTTGCTTGATGTTGTATGGAATCCTGCTGTTGAGAGGCAAGCAATAAGTAGGGCCTACCGCCTGGGACAGAAGAAGATTGTATACATTTACCACTTACTCGCATCTGGTACAATGGAAGAGGAGAAGTACTGCCGGCAGATGGAGAAAGAACGCATATCGGAGTTGGTGTTTTATAGTGCAGACAGAGACAGGGCCAATGGTCACCAGAGCATTTCATCTGATATGCCTGATGACAACAAGGATTGCATTTTGGAGGAGATGGTTAACAGGGATGGTCTAAAAAACATGTTCAAAAAGATAATATACCAGCCAAAAGATTCTGATTTAGTTAAGTCGTTTGCTTGGTGAATATTTAGCAAAAGCAAAATTCCTGCTCGGATTAACTTGATTGACTACACTTAAAAACCAAGTCTTTTTGTAGACCCAACAGAATCCTTCTTGTTTTAGTTATTTTTTGAGGGTCAAATGGTGACTTGGTAAGAAAATAGTAAGCTTGATGAGATACTGGTGTGGGTTCAAAGCATGTTACACTTACAGATACTGCTTTCAAACTGTACATGTTTCAAATAACAGACATCTGAATTGTACCTGAGCCTGGCACTTAATTGTTTCTCTTTTCAATGCTAATGTAAGTATCTTTCTAACATTAGGAAAATGGCTATATAACCGTTGTATAGTTTCTAATGCGATTAAAGCAAGTAAAATTCAGTAGTCTATGCCATTACCTTCCTAATCCATGAAAAGAAAGAAAGAAAAAATAATTTTAAAAAAATTAATAAGTGAGTTTTATATTAAGTGAGAATTAAATATTAAAATAAAGTGTTAATTTTAATGATTTATTTAAAAGTATAGATTAAAATATTAATTTTTAAAATTTCAATTTACCTTTTTTAATCTTACGACTGAAAAAAATAAATAAAATTCATATGGATCCGAAATCTAAACCCGGGTTTGTAAAAACCCACCCGTTTGCCCACCATACTGAGGGCTCTATAAATTAAAACGTAAGCGAAGAAATGCTAGGGTTTGTTTATCATCTTCTCTTTTCGTGTTTGGCGCTAATTCTGTGTCCACTCTACCATCGTAATGGTACTCCCATTTCTCTTTACATTATGCTTGTTCATTCTATATCTTTGTGGTTCTGCTATTTTCTCCTGTTAATTTTGCCCTTCTGGATTTTTGATTTTGGAATTTAGGGTTAAACTTTTATGTATTGGTTTGCTAATTATTTGGTTACAAAATTGTGTGGTCTGCTTACTGATTGGATTGTGGTGATCATAGAGTTCCAATCTTTGTCGCTAATCGCGCAATTGCAGTGATACTTTTTGCATTTTGAAGATGTAAATATGAGTTTACGTTATTATTTATTTCCAAATTGTTTTCTCAATGCAGAGTAAGCGGACAAGGAAGGCGGGCATTGTTGGAAAGTATGGTGGGTATTGATCAATTTTAGTGGCTTTCCGATTTCTTTGTATTCGCTCTTCGTCCCCATTTGGTTATTGAAGATTTATGCTGGATAATCACTGTTATTTAGTTTTGATGTAAGATTTTCATTGACAAACCCCATAGTGCACTTCTTAGTTAATTCTTCTCGTATATTGTTAAGAAACTATACGAGGCCTTGAAGTAATATGCATGATGTTAAAAACTGTATATTATGATTTGAATATTGTTAATAAATTTTTGCCAGTAGTTGAATAGGAATTCAAAAATTGTTGGGATTCACTTTCATTATAAGGTTATGATTGATAGCTAGTTCATTTTTTAACCAAAAGGTTATTGTCTTTACTTTATCTGATGTATGATTTTAATGATATAGGCACCCGATATGGGGCTAGTCTGCGCAAACAGATCAAAAAGATGGAGGTTAGTCAGCATAGCAAATACTTCTGTGAATTTTGTGGGAAGGTAAGCACATCCATTTCACTTTTTGAGTGCTCTTGCTGAGCAAGTCATAATCTCTTAGATATTAAAACTTGGGGTTTTCAATTTTTTAGTAACCTTCTGTATTGTTGTAGTATGCTGTGAAAAGGAAGGCTGTTGGAATTTGGGGCTGCAAGGACTGTGGGAAAGTTAAGGCTGGTGGTGCCTACACATTAAAGTAAATATTCTCACCGATGTTTCTCTGAAACCTTACACATTTGATATCTTTGTCTGTTTTCTTCCCGTTTACCTTATCTAGATCTCTAAGACTGTTGATTTTATTCTGTGACAGCACTGCCAGTGCCGTGACGGTGAGAAGTACCATCCGAAGGTTGAGGGACCAGACTCAGAGTTAAACTGCCATCGTCAGCTTATTAGTCTTTGGGGTATATATTTTGTTGTCTTGTGTAGGCTTGAAGTTGATATGAGGATGTTGATCAATTAAATGCACTTCTGTATGAAGTAATTTAAGTTTGGAGCTTTGGCATTGTGATCTTCCCTGATTTAGAAAAGGTTTTAGCTTTGTAATCTGCATCAATGTTCTTTTTGGAAATATTCTGTCGATGTTATGGCCTTGCACTCACATCGTGTTTGCGCAATCTTTTATTGCAACTCGTTTGTGCTAGCAGGACTGCAGGTTGTACACTAAAATTTTTATAAATTAATATTGTTGGGATCATGATATTTTATTATTTTATAGAGATATTAATTAACTGATAAATTAATATTTAT
>JAOSBO010000121.1:79643-92948 GCA_027563915.1 Erythroxylum rotundifolium | reverse complement strand
GGGGTTATGATTGTGGTTTTATCTTTTATTATGATCATTTATTTTCAGGGGGAGTTTCCATTTCTCTTATTCAGAGGGAGATCTTGATGTGACAAATAATGCCAAAAAGGTGGAGATTGTTAAGATATTTTATGCAGAAGATTTATCGGAGATTTATTGATTTTTGGTAGCTGTGTTTTTGTATATTTGTGTGGAAAAATAAGTAGCCTATTAATCAATTTTTGCAGTTGTGTTTCTTTGTGCTTTCATGAACAATTACACGATCTATCGTTTGATTTTTGTGACTGTGTTTTTGGGCACTTCAATAAAAATTATATGTTCTATCTATTGATTTATGTTGCTGCATTTTGGGAGTGTAATGTAGAGACAACATATAAGTTTGGCAGCAGACTTTTGTTGTATAAGGAGTCTATCGGGTGAAAAATATGCAGTCCATCCATCTATAACTGCAGCTGCATTTTATGTGTTTCTATGATCAATTACATGTTCCATTGAGGATTTGTGTGGCTATAATGCGTGAGTGAGCTTCTCTGGTGATCAACCTACAAAGTTTATAGCAGATTTTTGTTGGACGACTCCCCAAGATTAGTGTTTAATGTTGCACACATAGGAGAGTGTTCTATGACTCAAGTGTTTTTTTGTTTATGTTATTCTTGTTTTAATCACTTGAGATTTATTTTTATTTTTGTCTTCATTCGTTGTTTCAAAATCCTCTGTTAAGATTAACATGAGGCGGTTGGGTGTGAGATAACTTTCAAAGGTGTGAGGACGAGTGAACAATGTCAATGACTGAATGGTATCGGCTTCATAATAGCCTTATGTAAAATTATTGTACTTCGGTAAAAGTTGATTAATTTGAGTGAGGGCCCCGCAGACGTAGACCATATGTGTTGAACTGTGTTAACAAATTTCATATGTGATTTATTTACTACACATTAAGTTTTTCTACTTGTGATCAAATTCTGGAAAATTCGCAATTGCTAATCTAGTTACTTTCTAATAAACAACCGTCAGTTTTAGTTTGAAACAACTACATCATAACATAAATCTTATGGAACTTCAACCTTGAGTTTTTCAAAAGCAAATGAAGAGAGGATGGTGCTAGTATAAAGATTCATTTGGCTTAGTTTGTGAAGATTGATCACTTTCTTTTATTTTTTTTCTTCTTAGAACTTGCAAGATTGAAGTTATGAATATCTTCTTTTATTATGGTGGGAAATTGGAAGTCATTATCGATAATTACCATGATACACTAATTGATGAACTTTTACAAATTAATTCAATAATCAATTAATAAATTATTCAATACAATGATTAATGCTCCTTTTATATATAAGTCAAATGTTTCCTCCAAAAAGAAATTAATAAAAAATTAATATGATTTCAAAGCAAACTTAGTTTTAAATTAGGTTTTTCCACATAAATAAACATTTATTCTTAAACGTAGAAGATTGTGTTCGTATACTTGTTACGTAAATTGGACACAGGAACTAAAAGAATATCAATAAAGACGATTGAAGAAACACATTAAAAAGAGGAAAGGAAAAAAAAAAGGTCATCGTGACTTTTAATATTTAATTTTGGATAAATTGGTGAAGAATTTAATTTAAGGTTTTATCTAATTATTATTTCTTAGGGTTAATTAGGTTGTGTGGAATCGTATATACCTTGCATTTTTTTGGACATATAAAAATTAATAATTGTATGAACTATAATTTTGGGTATCAGAGAATACTTACAAATAATTCAAAATTAAATTAGGGATGTATTCTGGTAGATGGTGCCTCATATGCAAATTAAGTGTGTTATATGATTTGAAACCCTAAAAAGGCAACTAATATACATGTGTGCAACGTGTCGCGAGGAGTCGAATAGACTGAATCCTAGATCGTGCACCACTGTGAAGATTAATTTTTTAAATTGTTTTCTAACTTGCCAGGATAGACAATGGTATAGAGAACATAAAGGTTGGAAGTTTTTAGCCTCTCAGCCTGTGGAAGACGAAGAAAAGTCACTGTCGACTGCTGACCGGACACCACATATAATAGTTTCCAAGATGATTGATCGGTCAAAAGTCTGAAAGACTCCGTTTGCAGATTTTTGTGTGGAACTATTATTGTTGACGGCAAAATCATTCCAACAAATTGGTAATTTTAAGTTCTTATAAATTTTTTAAATCTTTTATTATCACATAAATGAAGATGAGAACACTTTTTGTATGTTTGACAAACAAAACAAAATATTATTTATACTCTTTTCTCAATAAAATTGTGACATTTATTTATTTTTGATGAATTTTTATATATTAATTGAGTAATTAATTGATGAGTTATTCAAGATATTAATTGATGTAGACCATAGACTTATTCAACATATCTGAAACTTTCATGTCGTACTTAGTGCAATCTGGTGAATTCTTTTTATGCCACCATAACCCTTTATGAGCAGAGGATCGAAGATGGAATCTTTAAGGATGTCTTATCAAGTACACACAAAATAAGATTTCTCGACGAGAATTGAAGAAAAACCCATACGAAAACCCTAAAAAATCTTCAAAAAATAGATAAAACTTACTATTTTTTCCACTATTTTGAGGAACAGAAATATTTGTAATTGTTAGTACTATCGCAGAACTATGATCTTTCTTTTCACTTTCAGGAAATTTGAAAATCGTGCACTCTATTTTCAAAGTGAATTTCCATCACCACAAAATGGTTTGAATAATTTGTTCATCTTATATTTACTTTCCTCTTCTTTATGATGGTTTCAACAGTATTCCAAGGAATTAAGTATCATTCGATAGATATAAACATAGCTGACTAATTTCATCATGTTGGGATATTTGTGTTGTACTGCTGTCTTACAAAATAAAGACCGATAAAGATTGTCAATCTTGCAGGAATTAAAATTGCAGAAAAGTAAAGAACACCAAGATTTTTACTTGGTTCGATAGCCTTCAATGCTATCTACATCCAAGGTTCCCACTGATGTAGTTTCTACTAGTATGAAGAAAAATGATAAGAACATGTACAGAGATTGAGTGTTTTTGGAAACACTTGCAAGAGTCTACAAAACTCTCCTAATACTCACAGGTAAGTACTCTAGCACTCTCTGATATTTTTCTCACTTAGTTCTTACACTCACAGATAATTGAATATAATGGGAATAATGAAGTCTATTGTGTTTATGTTCTGTGTTGTTCCTTTCTGATGAGGAGCTTCTGTCTTTTATATGTTTTGAAGCAGCAGTTGTTTCTTTAGCCTTCACAACAAATGCTTGAATGTTATCTAAGAGGTGCCATCATGTGACTCTCACGTGAGTCACTTAAACCCCTTATATGCAGCGTTTTGGTCAAGTGTTGTGCTCTGTGTTTTGGGCTTGTGATCTGTGTTTTGTGTTTTGTATTTCTCACATGAGTCATATGTATTCATTTAGGCTCAACTTCACTTTTCTGCTTCTCATCCAAAAGTCTCCTTCTTTCTTTTTATGAGTTCCAGACATTACTTCTTCTTCTCACTGCGATGTTTGTTCTTTTTTTTAACTATTGTTTTATGCTTCTGAGTGTTGGTTGATGGAGTATACATGATTCTCATCACATTATTCCCTCCTACTCCATCAATCGTCACTCTGAAGGAAAAACCCGAGAGTGATTTGAAAACCCAAAACCCTAATTTTCGCCACACCAGTGAGATCAGATGGATTGACTTCGATTTCATGGGGCTTCATTTATCTGTAAGTATTCCCTACAGAAAGTAAACTTCTTTTGAGTTACTATCTTTGTTTCGAAGTCTGATGGATTTAGTTCCCCTGAGATTTTCTCTAGGTTGAAGAAGCCTTGTGCGATTTTGTCTCTAACAAAATGAAGTCGGGCATCAACGTGCCTGGACCTCTCATGTAGGATCGAGTCTTTACTGATGTAAATAACACTTCGGTTATTTATGAATACTATAGGTTTTGCTAGTTTAATTTGTATCTCCTTCAAAATTCCTATCAACCATGTTAGCTCTTTTACTCCCTTTGTGATTGTGTAGCACTCTACCTCTGTGGTTGATAATGACACTGATGATTGTTGCTGTGATTTCCAACTTATTGTGTTTCCTGCTAATGTGAAGTAGTATGCTGAAATTGATTTTCTGTTGTCTTTATCTGCTGTATAATCTGCATCCACAAAGCCTTGTATGCATATATTGTTACAATTAGCTAATTTAGCTTTAGAGAAACACAAACCGTACTTTATAGTGCCAGCAAGGTATCTGAGGACATTCTTCAGTCCTTGCCAGTGCTCAAGTCCTGGATTAAGCATGAACTTGCTTAGGATACTAATTGAGTAGGCTATGTCTAGTCTTTTACACAACATTATGTACATAATACTGCCTACTCCAACATTATAGGGGTAGTTAACCATAGTCCATCACCTCAAAATGGTTTGAATAATTTGTTCATCGTTTATTTACTTTCCTCTTCTTTATGATGGTTTCAACAATTTTCCAAGGAATTAAGTATCATTCGATAGATATAAGCATAGCTGACTAATTTCATCCCTGTTATCATTTGGAAAAAGTAGATAATACTTTTCCAACCTGTAAACTTCTTCTCATTGGATTGAGAAAAGAGTATTAATATGAGATATGAAAGTTTTGCTGACTTTCAAGGGACAAACACGAACAGGACAATTTTTTAAGCAAAATCTTACGGTTGTTAAATGACTTAAGCTACAACTTGGGTCATCTTGAACAGTGTTACAAACATTTCAGAAGTTTTTGTAGGTTGTAACTTCTGTAAAATTATGAGACTATAAAGAGTAACAATCTAGAATTCTGTCAAAGTTACAATTCTAGGTGATGTGTTGGCAAATGGAGAATAATTAATAGAAAGTTTCTTATTTAAAATGTCTCACACTTGTCAGAAGCAATTTCAAACCTATCAACATTTTATATAAGATTAGACTTTATAGTCATTTAACAATCTTAAATTGCTGCTAAGATTTATTTCTAGGTACAATTTCACATAATTGAAGAGGAAAATAGTAACATGATATTTAGTACACGATCAACATCCAAAGACCCAATTGCACAGAAAAGCATTTCTGATAAAATGTATAGCTTCTTATTGACATCCCCCATATTCATTTGATCATTGCGCGATTAGGCTAAATAAGCAACTCCAACTTCAAATACATCTAATAAGCACTTATGCACTTTTGGCTTCATGGATCTTAAGTTCAAATTAATTTCAATTGCATTGTTGTAATTTTCTCTAGCGATTGCTTCTTTTACAACTTCTGTTTTAAGGAAATTTGGGTCTACTACGTGCTCTAGTCTTTGTGGCATGGCCTTACCAATGAAGCCTCGAAGATTTAATCTGTTTTTAAACATTTTATCAATTGGTCATCTTCCTGAGAACATTTCTAACACTAGGATGCCATAGATGTACACATCTTCCTCTTTTGATACTTCACCATTCCATATTCTACAATTAATGAAATAATGCAAAGGTCATTTGCAATCAATTAGTTGATTTTCTTGTTAATTCTCTAGTTAATGTGATGAATAGAAGTGATAATTGAAATTTGAACATAATAAACTTTGAGACAGTATTATATTTGTATTATAAAAAGAAAGAAGTTGGTATCTGGAGTAGCATAGCCAATTGTCCCCTTTATCCCTGTATAGCTAGTTAGGCTTTATGATAAATTGTTGATGGCTGAGACGATCTTGCTAGACCAAAATCACTTACACGGGCAATCATATCACTATCTAGAAAAATGTTGCTAGGCTTCAAATCATGATGAATTATTGAACTTTTACATTGGTCATGGAGATAATGAAAAGCAAATGGCACATCAATTATAATGTTTTTTTTAAAAAATAAAATTTTTCATTACTATAGACAAAGCTAAAAGTAACATTGCAATAATTTCTATGTTGTTAACCTATATACAAGCTTTAGAGCTAAATATACAAAAAAGGAGCTACATTACAAGGATTAAAACAACAAACAACATATTAACCAGTTAAAATTTCTATTTAGATATCATGTCAAGAGAGAGTGAATGCTGCATGATTGAACCCAAAATTTCTATATTATTCAGTGGCATTTTTATAGTTTTTGTGGTACTTTTTGGCTCTTTTTGTTGGATATTGTACCTAATTTATTTTAAGTGTGCTTGTTTTGAATTAACATAGTTTGAGGGTAAAATTGTCATAATTAATTAGTAATTTCACTCACTTGATTTATTGGAAACTATTGTTTTTCTTTGCATGACACTCAAGAAGTAGAACCAAGAGTGAAGACCAAGAAATTGCTGAGCCATCGAATCAAAGAAGAGAACCATTCGGGACAAGTTAGCAGCGGCAAACTCCTTACTTCGCCACGGCGAAAGATGTGAATCAATAGCCAAATGTTTTCGGGAAAGTTTGGCCGCGGCGAACCTATCACCTTGTCATGGCGAAACCTTCAAATCAATAACTCAGACGCTTCAGGAAAATTTGGCCGCGGCGAACTCCTTGCTTTGCTGCAGCAAAATCTTCGAAACAGCGGCCTAAAACCCGAGTCTTTTTTGGAAAAATCCATTCACCCATCCTTATAACCCGACTTGAATATCATTAAAAGACCTATTTTGGGATAAGTAGGAGGGGGAGGCGACAGAAAAGATATTCCCACATTCCTACACTCTTTCCTTCATCATTTTCTCTTAAAAATACATCTCCTTCTCCTTCACATTTTCTTCCACTGTCAAACCTCCATCATGGGTGATTCAGGAGCATTCTGGGTTGTGAAGCTTCTGAGTTCTATGAGTGGCTAGACATTTCTTCTCCCCTTGAAGGTGTAGTGATGGCTGGAGTTCAATAGGCTGAAAAAGGGGAGTAGCTTAATCCATAGTTCAGCTATGATTTTATATATCCTAGGTCTAGGATTTATGATTTGTAGATGAGCTATTTGATTATAGTTTTAATCAAGTGTCGGATATTCATTATGTGTTGAATGGATTGGTTATTGTAGAACTTTGAGCTTAAATGTATGAAGTTTCATATATGTCCATTTGAAATCTTTTTAACTCTCTATTATCTTGCATGGTTGTGTTTGATGTTGAGATGATTTTAGATTACATTTGACTGACTATATTAGCTAATCCAGCTACACACACTAAAAGCGCTTAACAAGATTTTAAAAAATGGAGTTTCATTGATTAAGGTCTTGGACTTGAAAAGTCTTTCAAGGTTCACATTTTTGAAACTTAGTGATTTCTACTCTCTCTTTAATTATTTCAAACAATGAAGGCCAAAACTCACTTTTAAGAGGACTTTATCATTATATAGTCTTTGTGTTTTTCAACTTTCAACTTTATATCTCCCTAAAATCCAAAAACATTTGTTTTTACATTTAAATTAGTTCTATCAATCAGTTTGAAAATCAAAAACCCCCTTTCCTCCGAATTAGCTTGCATAGCATGGCATATAGGTTAATTTAGGTTCAATTGTTTAGGTTCCGGTTAAGAGAACGACCCGAGGTTGCACCCTATAGTGCAATTCTTGGAATTCTTTGAATTAGCCTCCAAGAGCTTAGCGTAACAAGAGTTAAATCAAATGGCACCGTTGCTGGGGAACTAAGCAATTGGTTCTCTAGGTTAACTTCTGTCATATTTATTGTTGAGGATAGTTAAGAGTCTTTAGATTACATTCTAGATAGTTTAGTTTCACACCTGTTAATAGTATAGGTTTTCATTTTGTTTAGCATCTGAATTTTCGCAAACACAAAATAGATACTAATTTCTTTTCAATTTCCATACTTAGCATTTTATTTCTGCATAGTTTAGAGTCTATTTGTCGCACTCGGTATAAGTTCGCCACGGCCAACTCTTTAGGATCTTACGATTTACACCGCAGCGAACTTTAGACTTCGCCGCGGCCAACTCTTCTGCATAGCTTTGAAGTGTTCTTTACTTGTGCATTTATACTTTCATACACACACACTTGCATCCATCATATCTCATCTTTTTACTTGATTTTGTGAACTTGCAAGTCAATTTTGCTCATTTTTAATTTCTTTTGAATTTTTCCTTTACATGCCCCGAAAAACCACACTCCTACCCTTAGACCCTGAGATTGAGAAAAACTTGAGAAAAGTTAGGAAGGAAAAGAGAGTAGAAGGGATAAGCAAGGTAGTGGAGTCTAGCCTGTCAAGCAGTGAGATTGAGTCATTAAAAAGAGAGACAATAGTTGAAAACCTAGTTAATTTGCAAAACCAACACCTTGATGCCAACTAACCTAGAAATGGGGATAATGGAGAGCAAGAGAGAATTGGTGAGAATAATGGCAACCTTAAAAGAAGGACCATTAGGGAAGCTATAACCTCTTATGCTAATTATGATCCTTTTACTGTTGCTTGCCCTAATTTTGATGTGAATTTTAAGATAAAAGGATTGCTTATTAACTCTCTTCCTAAATTTCGTAGTTTGAAGGGAGAAGTTCCGTATATTCACCTACAATCATTGTCTATGATTTGTCAGAGCATGAAACCGGTGGGAGCTTCTTTAGATCAAGTGCTATGGAAAGTTTTTCATCTATCATTGGAAGGAAAAGCAAGGGAGTGGTATATGAGTCTTTCGAGACATGTGGCAAACGTTTATCACAATTAGGTAAATTTGAGGAAGGTATTCCTGGAAAAGTATTTTCCAGCTTCCAGAACTTCATCAATGAGAAAGGAAATCTACTCAGCTCGACAGGACTTTGATGAGTTGCTCTATGATTTTTGGAACCATTTTCAAGATCTATTGTCACGGTGCCCTCACCATCAAAGACCAGACGAGCAGTTGGTGCAATATTTTTATGATGGGTTAAAGAGTCAGGATAAGGGTATGTTAGATGCAGCCTCAGGAGGTTCACTGATAGACCTCACTGTTGAAGAAGCTTAGGATCTGATTAAGAAGATGGCTCTTAATCACCAATAATACAGTGCAAGAGAAACTAGAGGTGTACATGAGTTAGGAGCTTCAACAGTAAACTCTAGAAAAATGGAGAGTCTTGAGTCTAAGGTAGACTCTTTGGAAAGCAAAATGACTAAACTGGCCCTCATTACTACAGAGTTGAAAAATATGAGTGTGCATCGTCCACAAACACCTATGGACCTTATTGCACCAAGTTACAAAACTTGTGGGTCTATGACGCATATTGCTAGTGTCTGCCCTAATCGATATGAAGAGTTATCTACTGTTTATCAGGGGAGGCCAAATCAGAAGTGGGACCCATACTCAAATACATATAACGAGGGATGGAAAGCAAACCCTCGGTTTAGTTGGAGAAATGACGAGAGTGGACCTTCAAACATATGTCAGAGAAGTGGAGGGGCTGGTCCATCTACTAACCAGTTCCCGAACCAACAAAAAGTTTTGACTGTTCCATAGAAGGAAGACACAAATCAACTTTTGCACAATACGATGGCATTGATGAAAGACGAGAGGACTTCCAATGACAACCAGTTCAATTTTATAGCCTCTCTGATCCAATAAGACTCATCCAAGAATGCTGCTAGATTCAATACTTTAGAGAAAAGGATAGAGCAATGGGAAACAAAGACAAAAAATATCAACTCCTATCTCACTCAGTTATCCAATAATATGAGTGAGCAGAGCAGTGGCACTATTCCCTCAAACACTGTTATAAATCCTAAGGGTTTGAATTCCATCACTCTTAGAAGTGGGAAGCAAGTGAAATTCTGGGATTTGGATGAGAAAGTAGTTGAGGAAGAGATTGAATATGATGAGTTGTCTTCCACACAGAGAAAGATGAAGAATTCTGAAAGCTCTGAAGAGAAAGCATTATTGGCTGAAAAGAAGTCCACAATTATGAATAACAAAGAAACAAATCTTGAGAGCAACAATGAACAAGCCACAATAAAGAAGCAAGATGAGTCAAACAAGTATGGAGCCAGTAAAGCTAATGGTAAGAAGGTAAATCTTAAAGACCTTCCTTTTCCTAATTCTTATTTGATGAGCAAAAGAATGACTGACACTAAGCATGAAAAAAATATCATTGATTTGTTTAGTAAAGTGGAAGTCAATATTCCTTTGCTTGATCTTGTGAAATGGGTTCCTGCTTATGCCAAATACCTTAAAGACCTGTGTACCCACAAGAGGAAGTTTAGGCCAAATGAAAGAGTCCAAGTAAGCTCAAATGTGTTCGCCTTATTCAAGCCTCAAATCGCTGTAAAATGCCAAGACCCTAGATCTTTCACTATCCCTTACACTATAGGTAAAGTTACCATAGGGGAGCCTTATTAGATCTAGGGACAGCCATTAATGTTATGCCTAAGTCTATTTATCAATCATTAGGAATCAGAAATCTTAAGTCTACATCTGTAGTTCTCCAATTGGCTGATAGGTCTATTAGGTATCCTGTGGGCATTATAGAGGATATTTTGGTCCAGGTCAAGGGTTTAGTTTTTCCAGCTGATTTTTATGTGCTTGATATGTCTTCTAAAGTTGTACAAGATACTTCCTTGATTTTAGGTCGACCCTTCTTAAGGACTGCTAGTACCATAATTAGCATGAAAGAAGGTACAATCACCATGGAGGTAGGAGATTAACAGGTGAGTTTTAACATATATGAGGCTATGAAACACCCTCATGAGGATTATTCACTCCTAGGAGTTAACATACTTGATATTGTTATTGATGATGCATGCTTTGAGTTTGAAATCCAGCATGTTTACTCTAACTCCGCATTGAACTCATTCACTGATGATGTTTCAAGTAAATCGAGGAGTGTGGACGTTAACATCGAAATGGCAAGTGGGCAAGTTACCTCACCATGGCATAGCTATTAGCCAAATGTCCACCAGGAGAACCAGAAACCTCCGTAAATCCCAGGTTGTTTCTTTCCTTCACTTATTTACTTACTTTTGCCTTATGATTGTTTATGACATGTATGGTGCATTGGTTTGTTGAGTAAGTGTGGGGGAGAAACTAACCCAGTAGGGAAAGTAGTTTAGTTTTTAGTTTGATAGTAATTTTCAATTCAATAATACCCCCTTTTAGTTCTATCTGTTTCCTTCATTGTGCTGTGATTGATCATTTTAAAGCATGACTTATCTTCAAATTTGGAGAAGTTGTGTATTGCTGGTTGTGATGCGATCTCATTCTTGAGCTTATTCAGTACCTTCCAAAGTTCTTTCTAAGTATCCAGCCTGTGTTTTGTGATTCTTTATCATGTTTTTCATTTATGTGTGAAAAATGTTATGTTTGTTGCTTTTCGAGTTCGAGTTACTCTCGCCGCAGTGTGCATTATGTGGCCACGGCAACAGTTTTCCACTTAGTCTTTTTCTTTCTAGACATTCTCGCCGCAGTGTGTATTCCATGTCGCCACGGTGACACACTACTATTTCGTTCCATTTTCTCTCGAGTTATTTTTGCCGCGGCGTGCATTTCGCGTCACCGCGGCGACGTATCCCTTTGTCTTCTGTTCTTTTCTTTCACGACATTTTCGCCGCAGCAAAATCCAACTTTTGCCGCGATAAAGATAGAATCTGCGCAGGCTACACTATCATTTCTTCGATTTTTATTTATTATATTACTATTTTCCCCCATATGTCATCCACTAGATACGTTTGCCTTCTACCTCTTTTTGTCTTTTCACCCCTCATATTTGTTTAAACACACCGTGTTTGTTTCCCTCTGTTCTAACCCTACTTTCGCCGCGGCAACACTTCTCCGTCTCCATACTTCCATTTGTTTGCTTCATCGCCTAATCACCTCCATTTTTTTTTCATTCTCTAGCTGTGTAGCTCCCTTCTCATCTTGGTAAGTATCTCATTTCATTCTTTGTCTATTTATTTTATCGTATACGTTGTTGTTAGTTAGGGCATACTAGTGGACATATCATCCTCTCTGGTATGTTTCGCCGTGGCGAAGTGGAGTACACCGCGGCGAAGGTTGAATTATTTTGTTTTCTAATTAATTTGTTCATCTGTAGGAAATGACTCAAACAAAAAATCCTACCCCCTGCAATGAATTTGACTCCTCAAACAATGAGTTCACGTTTGAGGAGTTATATGAGAAAATTTATGCCAGACCCCTAATAAAAGAACGACCATTTCCTTTCACCCCTCCCACCAACCCCTTTGTTCAACAACTCTTTGCATCCCAATTAACTGGCCTGGTTAGGGAGCGTACCCAAAGCAATGACAACTTTGTTAGATATTTTTACACATATGCTAAGATCTACTACCGTTTAGCCATTGACTTTCGTGGCATTAGGGAGCCCCATGCCTTCACCACCTCTAATATCCGCCACCATTTTGATCTTCCTCCCTGACGCCACTGTCACTTTGACCAATTGATCCACAATTATCCTCTGGCCGATGTTGCTCGCATCTTCTGTCACGAGGGCGCTGAGTGACATCGGCCACGATATACTGAGACATACCTTAAACGCTTCGAATTACGACCAGAGGCTCGTCGCCGCATGGATGCTTTACTAGCTGAATGCCTACAGTTCCAGTTGTCCTCTGATGAGGATGATCCTTTGCATGGCACTGACGCTGTTGAGGAGGGCACATCTGGAGCACATCCATCTAGGTCTAGACAGTCTAGGTCCACATCTGAGTCACCTGGAGATCAATGATTGAGTCATTTGTATTTTGCTTTGTTTTTTAGTCTTAGTTTTTTCTAGAAACTAGATAAACTTTATGATGTCTTTTCTTGGTTAATCTAGCCTGTGCTAAATATTGTAATTATTTCATTGGCTATGGAGATATGATATCTATTCATCCACTGTTTATCATCTGCTCTAAATGGCTGTGCTTTAATTCTTTCAATATTACAGACAATATTATGTTTAAGTACGGGGGAGGAAACCAAACAATTTATTCATGCAACATTTTGGCCACTTAATTGTCATATGTGTGTTATCTTTTAAGTTTTGAAAGTGGCCCTTGAGGTGAAATTTAAATTGCATGCATTGTCTAATTTCTCCAAGTTTCTGTAAACTTTCGCCACAGTGACAATTTTCCATATCATCACTTTGCCGCGGCCAACACTTAAACATTTGTTTTTGCCACACCTCGCCGCAAAAAAAAAAATTTCAATCAAACTTTGCCACGGCCAACTTTCGAGTTCGCCGCGGCAACAATTTTCCAACTCATCACTTCGCCGCGGCCACCACTTAACAAATGCTCCCACATTGAGTTCTTAATACTTCTGTGATTGAAATTTTGAAAAATTCAAAGTTTCACATATGCTTTTGGAAAACTATCCATGCTTTTAAATGATAGTTGAATTTTGACTAATTCCATTTTTAATGTTTTCAA
>JAOSBO010000121.1:34367-44385 GCA_027563915.1 Erythroxylum rotundifolium | reverse complement strand
TTTCAATCATTTTTCTGCATTTCTCACGATATCTCATGCTTAACATTCTATATGTCCCAACAGATGCCAACCATGCTTTGATACCACCAAAATATAGCACCCCCTTACCGCAAGATACACACCGGGACGCCCGACGATCATTCCGGTACATATCCTACGATAAGGGTGAACTACTATCAATCACTATATAACTTCACATGGCGTCATATCATTATTCATTACAAAGCATCATATTGAAATCATAATATTTTAAAACCAAACATTTTTTCTCATTTCATTTCTCAAAATTGAAAGTCTAAATTGTATCTTTCAACCATCTCCATATGTATATTTATACAATAGTACTACATGAATGAGGAAAATATACAAATCTATCTAATCCGTCCAAAAGTCCTAGCTGACCGACCTTTGAGCTATGACTTCTCTTGCCAATCACAATCTAAACAGCTGTAGAGCCTCTCAGTAGTTAGAGTCGTCTCTCGGTCATGAAAAGACAACGTTGCAATTTTGGTGAGTTTTGTGAACTCAATGAGGTAACCATCATCGATGGTTCACTCAATTCATGCATCACTTCAACACACGTAACAAATTATTCACATCTTGGCATACTCACAAAACAACACCTTTCATTTTCAAAACAATAATAAAGTTTATTTTATTCATGTAAAATACATATCACATATAAATGCAATGCACGTGATTCAGTCTCATTGCTACTTTGCTGTGACCAAGTGCCTTTTTACTAGCCCACATCTCTTATGGATACTGAGCTGTATCGAATTAATGTCCCATATCCCTTAGTGGATCCTGGGTACATGCACAACTGAGCCAAAGGCTCTTATCACATTCTGAACTTTAAGCTCTTTTACTAGCGACTCTGGTCACAACTGCCTTTATCTTTCATGCATTCATGAAATGAATGGCATCTCACAAATTCATTCAATCATTTTTCGACATCAGTCACATTCCTAGTCAAAACACATTCATCTTTGGACCTTAGTCCAACATCCAACAGAATTTTGGAGTAACATTTATTTCTTCACATTCACATACAAGTAGCACTTCAATATCTCAATCCAATATCACAGTCATTGGACCTTCATTGTTCGGAATCAACATTCAAGCCACATTCATTCAATCATTTCAAACAGAATTTAAACAACCCAAAATCAAGTGAGACCGTCTAGGTTACTCACAAGTTACTCCCGAAGCTAATGCTTGGAAGTGCCAACAACGTCTGGAAGTTGACGTTCCAACTATTCCTCAATAACAAAATAATAAACACATATATCACAATCTGCACAATTATGCGTGTTTATTAATGCACATATATATAATGAATTATGTACAATGCATGTTTATGACAATCCCGGGTATCCTTCCATCTAGGTTATCACAACCACAGTCAAATATCGATCCTTACTTAACTAGCATTGTTCGTAGGGTTTATACCTTAACAAACCATTTGAATCAATTAATCAAATTTCAGAACCTAATGAGCCATTTCAGATTTTTCTCCAAACTCTGACTTTTGAGTCTACTTTTCACGTTAAATCAAGAGTGTAATTGATATAATTTGGTCCTATAAGCAGAAGGTAGACAAAGCAGAAGCAGACGAATATTCAAAACACAGACGATAGCCAAAGGGAGACGATAGTCAAATATAGACGGAGTGTCAAAACATAGACGAAACGTCAAAACATAGACGGAAGCAAACGGCAGACGAAATGCAAAAGGCAGACGATGGGAGTCAAACACAGACGAAGTGCCAAAAGCCAGACGCAACGTCAAAAGACAGATGAAGCGCCAAAAGACAGACGCAATGTCAAAAGACAGACGAAGCAAAGAACAGACGATTCCAAAAAGCAAACGAAACACAAAGCAGACGAAGCACAAATGAAAGGTAGACGAAGTGAAAAAAGACAGACAATAAAACATAGACGATAGAATACAAACGATACGTGGTCAACATAGACGATAGAAAGTAAACCACAGACGATAAGAAATACAGACGCAAAGTGGTCAACATAGATGATAAAATAGTCAACCACAGACGATAAAACACAGACGTAAAGTGGTCAACACAGACGATAAAATAGTCAACCACAAACGATAAAACACAAACGCAAAGTGGTCATCACAGACGATAAAATAGTCAACTACAGACGATAAAACACAGACGATACGTCTTTACAGATGAATCATCTATGCTCGTAGACATCTCTAAGTCTTTGTCAACTCTCATATAAACACCCAAGTATTCATACATGCTCAGTGAAGAAACAAAGCATATCACCTTACCATATCTAACTCTCTACACTAACCTTATACATCATTTTATTTCTATTTCAACTCCCAGAATCATTTCACAACTCCTGATCACTAATAATCTATTAAAACCCAAATAACACCATATCTCCAAATTTTCATCCCTTTAACACAGTCTTTAGGAATACAATTATATGAAAATGCCATGTTCATGCAGATGACAATAACTCATCAAATTTATTTCAAAATCTCCGATTCTAAAGAATTTATTCACTACCTTTTTGTTGAAAAACTCGAAAATCTTCAACTATCCCCAAAGCCTTAATTGCATGTAAGTTCACGTACTCCTCTATGAATACTAACAAACTTCTGGTTTTTCTTAAGACAGAAGAAACACTTTAGGAGTAAAAGAAATGGTGAGAGTTATGAAGAATCAGAGTTAACTCTCAGAAGGAGTTTGATGGAAAACTTTGTGTATAGGAAGAAATTTGGAGACGATGATAACAAGGAAAGAACTTGGGAAAAATACCAACCTTTTTTTGACTCTTTGAATTACTCAACCTTTTGACACATAATACATACAACTGTACACTTGTTATCTTCCTAAGGTCTAAGTTTTGACTTAGTGTCTTTTGAACTATCTCCCTGTAACTCTCATCTTTACAATCCAACTATCTCCAAATCTTCATTTGTTTTCTTCTCTTCTTTTTCCTATTTTCCACAATACTCTATAAATTACAAAAATAAATCCAAAATTCATAAATCTCACAATTCTACTAACCAATAATATTTTCAATATAGAAACATTTATAATTCTAAAAAATTCACAATTTTTTAAGAATTACATTTCAATCCAATTGTACCCGGAATTATTCATGAATGTATGTACAATTAATTTCATGTGCAGAAAAATATCACTATTCATGTGTATGTGAATATTATTTTATGAATGAACATAAAATTGCCTTTCTAAGGTCTCATTAATCACTCATATTTACTATTTTAACCTCCTAAGGGTGATGGGATGTTACACTCTTTGTCGATCAAATTGCACTAGCATAGGCCGATGATCGGATCCCAAGAACAGTAAATGGTGATTTACTTTATGCGGAAACAGCTCCCACCAATCCGTCGAACAAAACGCTCTATCTAGCCTAACTTGGACATTGCCTCGCCTCCAAGTAAATCGCGAGCCAATAAATTCCAAATCTTGGAGTCCACTTTCATAGACCCACTCGTTAAACTCTTTACTAACCACCATTGTGTGTGGTGATCTCCCTCGTTTATCCGCAATATTCAATTTAGCGTTAAAGTCTCCCCCAACAATCTACAGACGCTTAATAAATCCGCCTAACCCTCGTAACAGGTGCTAGAGGAATTTTTGGTTAGACCGTTGGGGACTGGTGTAAATCACTGTGAACTCGAATGAGTGAGTTCCATGTTGAATATTGGTATGAATGAGTTGCTTATAAACTACCTTTATCGAGACTTTAATCTCCTTTTTCCATAAAATTTAGATTCCGCCTACAAACCCTTCTGCTTCTACGCGAAATGAGTAGGCAAAACCTAGTTTGTTGATAACTACTGTAGCTTGTTGGCCACTGATCCTCGTTTCAACTAGTACCAGTATCCCTGGACGATACTCCCTGAGATAATTTCGTAAGATGACTAGAAAACGTTTCCCCCTCGCCCCTTGACAATTCCATATGAGGATTGACATCATAACCTTAAATAAAGGCAAAGTCCTATGCACAACGGGTAGCGGCAACCCCTCCCGTGCACCATTTCTATAGCCAACAGGGTTTTATAGCATTGAGTCTTTGTCGAAAACCTGCTCAGTCGAAATACCCTCTATACTGGTCGCCCCTAACAGATGTTCTGGGGGTTCGAAGGGGGTAACGTACGGTCAGGCCCATTTGCCTGACATTGCTATGGAGATTCCACGAGGTCTTCCCGCAGTTAGCTAGGTTCCCTCATGGACACCCCGTTATCTTCAGTTGTGGGCCGAATATACAAAACCGCCTGATGGTTCGTTAATTGGACTGTGGCATGCTGTTCAGTTGGATTGGGCTGAAAGGGAATGAGAGCAAGTGGACTTGAAGCCTTGCTTTGGGTCAGGTCTAATCCTAAATTGCCTACACAGTGCAGGCCTTTGCCTTTGCCATTGGAAGACTTGGACGACTCCTTCTTGGATCCATTAGCTTTACCCTGCGGCCCACGTTTTTTCCTCATCGCATCATCGATCAACGCCTTTTTGATGGGTTGTGTTTAAGGATAAAAATGTTTCTTCTTTTGCATGCTATTCTTTGCAATGACAAAGGTGAGTTTTTTTATGGAATTTTTGGGTCACCTTCCTTTTGCTTTTAATCCGGTTTTAGCATAAACTATTTTTATTGGAAAAGCTCTTTCTTGATTAATTGCAAGTAATATTAATAGTGTTGACTTGGAATCTGAACCTGACCGTCTTCAAGCCATCCAGGCTCTAAACTCTTCGAATTCGTTTTTTTTTCTAAAATTGAATTGTTAGTTCAAGACTGTTTTCAATTGAAGAATCACTTCATTCATTTGTCCTTTCAATGGACGCGTAGGAATGCCAATAAGGCAACTCATGCTCTTGCCCAAGTAGGTAGCTTTATTGCAGACAGACCACTTGTCTTGGGATTCTCTTCCTCATAGTATTTCATCCACTGTTTCGTCTAATTGTTTTTGTACTTCAAACAATGGTAACGAAGGCTCTAGGTCTAGGTGGATGGGGTAAGCTTATTGGGTTGGGTTTAGTTTCTACCTTCGTTGTTTCTTTTCTTATTTTTGGTTCTTATGGCTTTATTTTCAAAAAAAAAACTTAACAGAAAAATAAAACGCTTATAATTGTTCTTTTGTAATTATAAATTCACATTAATTAAGTAACAGAAGAATAAAATGCGTAAAATTGTTCTTTTGTAATTATAAATTTACACTTCAAAATTGACTCAACATTAATTGAGGCCTACTGGCATTTGTCAGCTCATAATCTGAAGTAAATGAAAATTTTCAAAAAAAAAAAAAAATTATTAGTCCCTAATTAGGAAAATTAACATATTAAAATACCTGATTAGTAAATTTGTAATTAATAGAACTAATTTATGAATTATACGTTAGAGGTTAGCCTAATTCAACATACTTGCTTTCCCTCCCTTCTATATTTCATGCAGGAGGTCTAATCAATCTTAAAATCCTCAATTTGTCTACTAATCTTTCTCAGGCAACTCTGTAAACAATATCGCATCACCTAATCTTACCAAACTTGATTTAATATTTATATTAAATATGGTGTGATTAAAAATTCAAACCCTTGATAGTAGGTTAAGATGCAATATTTATCTTAAAAGTTGTCTAAAGAGTATAAGACCCACTATTTTGCATGATGTTCTTAAGTAGGGATGTCAATTTTGGCTCTACCCAACCCGACCTAACTGAAATTCTAAAAATAATGTCATTTTTTAATTTTTTCAAAAATTATAACTAGATGAGCCGGGCTAGCCCGTCCCATTGACATGCATATAATCTTACGTTATTGTTTAAGAAATTTTCAAAATGGGTATCCACGAAAGCAATAAGATTTAAGTCACATGAAATGTCCCCCCCCATAAAAAGGTGAGGTTAAGATATTTTATTCATAAGTCTATTTTAATCTTATTTTTGCCTCAAGATGACAATATTTTATATTTAAATGCACATAAAATGAAGTTATTTTAAGATGAAAATAGGGTTAAAACAACAAAGGATTTCGTACCAAAAAGGAATTTCTTTGGACTTGTTACGTTTAAGTTAGTGTTATTTTCCTAAAAAATAGGTAGGCGTAAGAGAAAATCAAAATCTTGTCCATAACTAACAAGATTAAACAAACCCTAATAGATAAGGATTATAACTAAAAGAATACTCTTTTATAGCTGATAGGATACTTTTTAATAAAACATCATGAATCTCATCTTTGTATGCTAATAGGACACTTTGATCCTTGTGTATCATGAACTCTTCTCTTACTATGCTTCTTCTGATTTTGGTTTTCCCTGCTTCACTCTTCCTTACGCTTCGGTCCCTACCTTCTTAACCCCATAAACTCTTCTCACACGTTTTCACTTCCTATATCTGCTTTCCTTGCTTCAACTAACACCGTAGGGGCTTAAACTGTGGTCAGACAAATCAAAGGCATGTTCAAGCGCCAAACTCGTTTGCTTTGCTTAGACTAACAACTTGGTCGTTCTCAATGGTTGAAGATTACGTTGAAGCTGCATGCTCCGATGGTGGTGATGTTGGACGTGAATGTAGTGGTTGTCAATGTAACAAAGCGTTGACATTGATCAGTGGTGGTGATGGTAAAGTTGGCAGTTATGCTGACGTTGTTCAATCTGTTGAGGATTTTGCTTGTGAAAAAGAAGCGTACAATTTTGTTAATGGGGATGAATGCATTCAAGCTGCAAACGAGTTGATTATGAAAACTCTTGAAAATCCCAGGGAAGATGAACAGGTAACTGTAATTTCACATTTCCTACACACCTCCACGTCTATTTTGTCCCGTCTCTATATTGACTTCGACGTATGTATGTTGTGTCGCTATAGGCTGCTAATTAATAATTTGTGTTACAGACCACCTTAGGAAATAAAATTTTGAACTTGCGACCATTCGGTTTGAGACTGAATCTTACTTCCTCTTTCCGTGAGTATAACAAGTTGTGTGCTTCTGAGGTTAAAACCGGACGTGGATTATTAAGCCGTGTCAAGGATGAAGATCTCGGGAGAATGAAGGCTTCTAATTTCACGGCTTCACTACTCAGAATTGGTTCGTGGGAGGTAAAATGATCGCAGACTTCTGTATCAATCAATCATAAGACAACTTAATTCTTTTCTCGTAAGATCTGTTTCCTTTTGCAGAGAGTGTCACGAAATCAAGGTGATCTGGTGGCCAAGTGTTATTTTGCTAAAAGGAAGTTGGTGTGGGAGATTTTGGAAGGGAGGTTGAAGAGAAAGATTGAAATTCAGTGGCATAATATAATAGCCATGCAAGCTAACATTCAGGACAAGAAGCCTGCAGTCCTGGAAATTGAGGTTTTCTTTTTCCTTATAATTTGCATACAAAATGAAAGGAACTTCTCACCGACTCCATAATATTGAATTGATGCAGTTAAATGAGCGACCCACCTTTTTCATGGAAGTTGATCCACAGCCAAGAAAGCATACCATTTGGAGTCCAACATCGGATTTTACTGGTGGGCAAGCTAACAAGTGCAGGTCTGGACATCACCCACCCGTTAACATTCTGTCAGAATGGAATTTTAATAAAATACCTAACGAACGTGATGGTATATGCTCAGGTCGCACTATCTTGTGTTTCCGCCAGGATCACTTGACAAGCACTATGAGAAGCTTTTGCAATGCGACGACCAGTTGCTCGAGCTCACCAAGAAACCTTTCCCAAGTATGCCGTGGTCACCAACCTTCCCAGATGAAAATGGACTTCGCTATAATCCTCGTATTCTGAATATGCTGACAGGAATGCAGTTGCCTCCTCCATCTCTTACTGCATCTATGCCTATGGGACTCCGTCCACAAACTCGGGCTTGTGACAGAATGCGTCACCTGTCTTGCAATGAGCTAACTTCACCGATATCAGGTTTATTAAGGTTGCTTTGTTAATCATATTTTCGGTTTCAGATCACACTCTTAGCTGATGCAAAATAACTTAAAATCTATAATTTCTGAAACCTAAATTTCAGACAATCAAACTTGGAAATTTCAGCTATACAAAATCTGAAAATTCTGTATTTATAGCCAAAATTCAACCTTAAAACCTAATATTTCAGCAGCTTAATGTCAACCATATTTTCTAATTTTATGAGTTTTAGCTACTAGTTAATAATTCTTTTATTAGTCCTGCATCATTAACTCTCATTCATGCCAACATAGTCGTGGATTTTTCGTATTCAAATGTCAACAATGCAAGAGTTTGGAAGCACGGAATGAATTCTTATGGAGATGCTTTGGCACAGCATCAAACTGGAAGACTGGTAGCTTATGTTTCATCCACACAATTAAACTCAACTCTTCCTTGCCAAAGCTTCGTTCAAGCAAATTCAGATTTCTCTTGGCATAAATCCTCTCAAATTTATCCTGTTTTTTACCACGGTAAGGGTGTCGCCAGAGATGAAGCTTTATATAATCTCGATAACCAGTGCTTGATTGATGCACAAGTTGGAAGTAATAACCTTCCAGGAGTGGATTCATTGGTAGTTAACCTCCCCGAGGAAAATACAAAGGTGTCAATGAATCCCGCTCAATGTCAGGTTATAGATGACTATGTACATATAGGTGGAGTTGGAGGTCAGTTTCACCAAAAGCAGGAAGTTGCTGCCTTACCGCCTGAAGCTGGTTTAGAAAATCCCGTGGCTCATTTACCGCCGGACATACCCTTTGCAACGTGTGATCAACTCTATCAACACCAAGCAACTCCAGCACATTCAAGGGTGTGTCAAAACTGCAACAACTCCAAGGATTCTATGAATATGATAACGGGAGCATTATATGCGCCAGAATTGATTGCAGCTAATCCTACAATCAGTAAAATAACAGGACAAGGGAATGCTTCAGAAATGAGTGTAGATAACTTGTATGACCATCAAAATAAAAGTTTGTAGATTTTAGGTCATTATTTCCTTTCTGTTTAGAACTTCAGTATATATGTTCTCCCTAGTTAGGCGAAGGCTGAAACTTTCCAAAATTGATCAGAAGTCACTGATGTAAACTTATCTTCAGTTTTGATCCACTTCTCGTCTTCAATGATTTCTTGTCATCAAGTTGGATTTGACCAAATAGTCGGAATTATTTAACTTTTGTTAATGCTAGAATTTCTAGTTCTTCACCCATCTATGGTAGCGAAAACTAATCATACATGTGCTACTATAATCAACTATATGTATATAACCATTCTTCAGCACTGCAGAAGGAAAGAAAAACTGAGACTCTTGTGCTCTTGTTAATTGAAGAGACATTAGCTCAAGTATGCTTCCAACGAAAAAGATAGCAGTTTATCTTCGCTATCTAACTCCACTAGAAAATCAAGGCAGCAGATGACTTGGAATGGAGATAGCTGAGTTTTGAATTTGCTGGATTAGGCCCAGTTATGACATAAGCAAAATCCAAAGGATCAACGAAAACTTAGTATAAGCGAAAGGAAAAATGCCCCGAAAAGACCGAAGCAGTGGTTTTTCTGATATAAATTTTCAGAAGATTAGCATGCATAGCCATGTCGAAGTTACTCAGTGCACAGTCTTACTTATATTTTTATAAAGAGTTCGTGATTCAAACCTATGAGCTGCTTCTGGTCACTAAACCCACACATACAAGCTGAAAGAGAGGATATACAGGATGTTTACTGTTGAGGTGGTGAATCCCCAGATCTAACTGCACCTGGACTGCCACTTCATCTGCCCCTCTTGCCATGTTCATCTCGCCATGTCTCCTTTTCTTTGAATTTTTTATGGTTCTCACCTTCTCCATCTTTCTCTTCTAGCCTCTTCCGTTCCCTTTTCTTACTTAACTGGGTTTCGGAACTTGGTGACGGAAAAAGTGGAGGTTCCCGGCCACTGAAGCGGCAATGCACTCTTTCCACCGTTTCACTAATTTCTTTAACCCCTTAAGACATCTTTGCCCCTAAGGGCAATTTTGTCATTTTTCTATAAAGTGAACAGTTATTAATTGTAATTTTGACTTTTTA
>JAOSBO010000115.1:2550-20342 GCA_027563915.1 Erythroxylum rotundifolium | reverse complement strand
TGTAGATGGTACTGTCATTGCCTGCAACCAAATTAAAAAGAAACCAACTTTTGTCAATACAAATTAATGTAGTAGTAGAAAATGAGTATCGTTTTCACGAGAAATTTTAACGATAAAAATGTCTATGAGTTCAAAACTAAAGTAAAGTAACGAAAAGGGGGGGGGGTTCAATTTACGTAAATTTAAGAAAAAGATGATAAAAATAAAAAATGAATAAAAGTAATTGGATCTCAAAATTTAATAGACAAATCTTGGTTTCGGGTCATCGTTGTTATCATGCTAATATGGATCTTTGATATAGAATTCAATTCATCAATAAACATTCATTGGAGAATGTTTTCTCTTAAGTGCAAATGAATAGAAATATGTATTTTAAACATTCTTATCAACCAATAACCTAGATACGATCATAAGTTCAATTGATTAATAGCATTAAGAATTAAGAAACCAATGAATAAGACAACACATGTATGACATGCAATTAATCTCGCTGAATGTCTTCTTAAAATTTCTCACTCTAACGTAAAGAAGGTAATCATAATTGCTACTTGTGATTAACAAAACTGAACGTCATATTCCATTAATCTAGTTATTAAACGAATCAATTCCTAATTGCGCACCTAGAAATCAATCAATTCAATTAGAAAATTTAATTCAAAAGACATTCAATGTTCATCGACAAAACAAACTTTATTGAAACATCTCACACATAATAGATGATAACATGGTTCCCCTCAACCAAGAAAAGGGATTTAGCTACTCATAGCAAAAGTGAAAATCGAAGAAATATTAAAACACAATGTCTCCATCCTAAGTCTTTCTAGAAAATCCAAAAATACTTAGAAAAATAATGCAGAAACGTAAACTGAACTATGGCTATCAGAAAACTAGAAGAAGAAAAATGTAGAAACTAAAACTATTCCCTAAAATAGTTTGCGTGAACAGTAACGTGAATTCCCCTTTTATTTTTTTTTCTTCTCTTCCCTTCTCATGATCTTCAGCAGATAATCCTTATCCCCACTTCAAATTGCAGATATCATTGATAAGATAGCAATCTGATCTTTAAAGATTGTGAAAATTCGACTTTGAACTTGAAAACAGATTCTGCATATTATTTCTATCTTTGCACGTGCCTACGTCTAGTCATTGAATTTACTGCCAATCTGGAATTTTTGGATTTCCTTTGTTTCTTTTACATCTTTTTGGTTCAACTCATCTCTAAAGTGTTGAAAATCACATGAGAATAATTAAGAGACAATTCCATTAATTTTAGATAATAATTTCAACACATAAGAGAGATTTATATACCAAATGCATGAAAAATGACAACTTAACAAATTCTCCCACACCAAACCTTTGCTCGCCCTCGAACAAATATGCCAAACCACTACACTCTATCAATTCATCCTTCATAAGATTGAGTGAACACAATTCATTAGCTTGGGCCAGTAAGACTTGGGTTGCACATACATCATAGTCACTTTTCACCGATACAAATGAACACAATCAAAATAAGACATCTTTGTTCAAAAAGCAGGTATGAAACCAAAGTGAATTATTCTCACAGATTTCTTTCTTATGCTCAAGTGTTTAAGTCAAAGTATTTCTCTCAAATCCCCCTCTAGTGGATCGCACTACCATAGGCTTGCAAATTCACCAGTTATCATTTATTCGAATTATATAAGCTCATAGATCATAAGGACTTTATTATGGGGTGTAAGAGGGGCTAGGTCCAAAGGTAAGGTAAAAAAAATAGCAAAGGGTTAATTACAAGCATTCATAAAGTACTAAGTAAAAGGGACACTCACATTCAAATTCTGAGACAAACATATGAATACAAAGGGCTACAACTACTCATTATTAACTAATGCTTTATTATTTTTCTTTTTCTTTTTCTTCTCTTCTTTTCTTTCTTTTCTTTCTTCTTTCTTTCTTTTTTTTCTTTCTCCTTTTTTTTAACTTTTTACTTGGCTAAGAACAAGGGAGAGCAATAAAAACAAGAGAAATTACTAGCAGCATAATTTAATAAACACATTAGTAGAAGTACCTATAAAAATATTTCAGAACACAATACAGAACAAAAGTCCCAAAATCAAATGCTTACTCAATACTTCATTCAACTTGTGATAGGGTCAAGGGTGTAAAAACAAAGACAACTTTAATCATTTCCATAACCCATGTAATCAAACAAATTCAATCTGGTTCAATGCAAGTTCTGAAGGCAAGCCTGATTAGAAGAGCATCACACAATATAAAGAAATAGAATGACATAAAGATGATGTCATTAAAGCTCAATTTCGCTTACAGGTTTAATTCAAGAATTCACCTTAATTCCACAATTACCTCATCACCCAAATGTCAAAATTTTAACTAAGTTTACAAGATCAGTTACTGCAATCAATCCGCATGATTCAATTTAGACTCACATAGCCCAATTTAATTTCCTACATACATTCAGTCTCATCCAAACTAATATGATAAAGTTTCATGGCTCAACATGCATAACCAACGTGCAAAAACCGAAAATAATGACACACAAATACTCCAATTCCTTCCCCCACACCTAGACCATCATTGTCCTCAATGTTCAAAAACAATAAAAGCACAAAAGAGGGATGGAATCAAAATTACTCCCCTAGATTGAAGACGCCTTATGCAACTTTGAAATGAATGATTGCAGCTTTAACAACACAGATAGCAGTGTTGAAGTGAAAGATTGTAGCTTCCTTTTTAAATGCAAATGCCTACAAACAAAACAAACCAAAGAAAATAAGTAAAAAACTCAAAGCAAACACTCAAAGATATGCATAAAAGAGAAAAATACACAAAAGAAAGGGATACAGATGGGGTACCTTTCATTAAGCACTTATTTAAGGTCATAAGCTTGACCCTTAACATATGTACATCATCTATTATCGAATGGATGCTTGAGTCTAACAGGTAGCATGCTGAGACTTCGTGAGGAGCGTGGAGCAATTTCCCTCGAAGTCAGCTCCTTCTCAGCACTATGCTCTAAGACTTCTGATGAGTGGAACTTCATCGTTTCACCTTCATACTCTAATGTCCACTCATCTTTTCGAGCATCGCCCTTCTCTAAGAGTGTTTCAAGTATATCTCTTCCACTCAATAGTGAATTTTCGTACACCCATGTGTCAATAAAATCCATGGTTAATGATCCCATGGTTAACGATCCATCATGAACATCAATTTTCTTTCTAGTTGTTTTTTAAGAATGGTCTTCCAAATAAATTTGGGGTTGAAGAAGATACATCGTTACTCTCCATCTGCAAAACATAAAAATCAGCTGAAAAAAGCATATCCCCCCACTTGCACTAAAATGTCATCTAACACACCCTTTGGATAAGCATTTGAACGATCCGTTAATTGAATCACTACATTAATTTCTTTGAGAGGTCTCACGTTTTAAGACTTATAAACATCATAAGGCATCACATTTATGGAAGCACCCAAATCTAACATAGCTTTCTCAATTCTTAAATTCCAATTTGACATGGGATAGTGAACATACCTGGGTCTTGGCACTTAGGTGGAAGCTTTTTCTTCCGCAAAATAACTGAAACATTCTCTCCCAATTGCAATTTCTCATCAAATTTCAATTTTCGTTTTGAAGTGCAAAGTTCCTTAAGGAATTTAGCATATCGTGGAATCTGTTTATTCGCATCAGGTAGAGGAATATTTACCTGAACTTTTTGAAAAGTCTCTCATATTTCTTTTTCTTGCTCTTCCTTTTCACTTTGGCAAATCGGATTGGAAAAGGAGGCGGAACCACCATATTCTGTAGATTTAATTGCGATTTTTCTGGTTGTTTCGTTGCTTCTTCTTATACCTCTCTTCTGGAAATTTTCAGAATGCAATTCCTTACCATTTCGCAATGTGATAGCCTTTGCACTTTGTTTAGGATTCATCTCCGATTGTGCTAAAAATTTTTCAGAATTTCGTGCTTCCAATGTATTTATGGCAGTTGCCATTTGACTCATTTGATTTTCAATATTTCGAATACTTGCTTCAGTATTCCGCTGAAACGTCAAGGTGTTAACGGCCAAAGATTAAACTAGATCTTCCAACGAGGACCTACCTTCGGAATTGGATATTGTATTTTGATTTTGTCGAGGCATATACGGTTGTTTATACTGCTAGAAATTCGTGGTTGCTTGCTACCCTTGAGGATCTTCATAACATAAATTCGGGTGATCGCACCATCCCAGATTGTAGGTGTTGGAAAAAGGGTCGTACTCCTTTTGATTCGGTTCAGCAAAACCTCCCACGACATTCACATGTTCTGCATTTTTATCCTACAAAACTGGACATGCATCAATGGAATATCCTAACATTGAACATATTCCACATACCTTTGCTTCTTCTCTCTTTGTAACCACAATTTGTCACACCAAAGAAGTAAGGTCATTTAATCTTTTCTCTAATATGGTCACATTCACCTCACTCACGGCTTTTGTTCCATGCCTAGTACGTATGCCGAATTGTTAGGTATTGGAAGCCATGTTCGCGATCAAGTCCTTTGCAGCTATCGGTGTTTCGTTAACTAAGGTGCCACCGCTTGCAGTGTCAATCATACTCCTATCCGTGAGCGAAAGACCTTCGTAGAAGTATTGAATCAATAGTTAGTTGGTTATTTGGTGGTGTGGACAGCTAGTGCAAAGTTTCTTGAATCTTTCCCAATACTCATAAAGTGTCTCTCTTGTATGTTATCGAATTCTGCATATTTCTTTCTGAATGTTGGCTACTCTTGATGCTGGAAAATATTTCTCCAAGAAGAGCCTCTTCATTTCAGCCCATGTTTGCATGTTTTCTCCGACTGAATAGTACAACCAATCTTGAGAGAAAATGGGAAGGCTCTTAGCTTAATCTGCTCTTTCATCACATTCGTCGGCTTTATTCCGACACAAACTACATTAAATTCCTTCAAGTGTTTGTACGGATCTTCTCCCGGTAGACCCTTAAAAATAGGTAATAAATGAATTAGCTCAGATTTTAATTCAAAAGTATTGTTATCACCTAAATTTGGAAAATTAACGCAGTGGGGCTGTTGAGCATCTGTGGGTGCGACTAGTTCACAAAGCGTGCGGTTTGCTACCATCTGTTCCATTTTCTACACTTTTCGCTACTGTTTCGTCTATCTCTGTAGCCTTTTGGCTGTCTTCTCAATCTCTTAATCAAATAACAAATTAGTTGTTTTGTCTACTCGTGTAACATACATATACCATTGAGAAATTCCCTGATAATAGCCCCAAAATTTGTTACTGCTATCGCCTGCAACCAAACTAAAAAGAAACCAACTTTTGTCAATACCAATTAATGTAGTAGTGGAAAATGGGTATCGTTCTCACGAGGAATTTTAACAGCAAAGATGTCTACGAGTTCCAAACTAAAATAAAGTAACGAAAAGGGGGGGTTTCAATTTACGTAAATTTAAGAAAAAGATGATAAAAATAAAAAATGAATAAAAGTAATTTGATTGAAAATTTTAATAGACAAACCTTGGTTTCGGGTCACCGATGTTATCACGCTAATATGGATCCTTGATATAGAATTAAATTCATCAATAAACATTCATTGGGGGATGCTTTCTCTTAAGTGTAAATGAATAGAAACATGTATTCTAAACATTCTTATCAACCAATAACCTAGATAAGATCGTAAGTTCAATTGATTAATAGCATTAAGAATTAAGAAACCAATTAACAAGACAACACACGTACGACATGCAATTAATCTAGCTGAACGTCTTCTTAGAATTTCCCACTTTAACGTAAAGAAGGTAATTCTAATTGCTACTTGTGATTAACAAAACTGAACGTCATATTCCATTAATCTAGTTATTAAATGAATCAATTCCTAGTTGTGCACCTAGAAATCAATCAATTCAATTAGAAAAAGTAATTCAAAAGTCACTCAATGTTCATCATCAAAACAAACTTTATTGAAACATCTCACGCATAATAGATGATAACATGGTTCCCCTCAACCAAGAAAAAGAATTTAGCTACTCATAGCAAAAGTGAAAATTAAAAAAATAATAAAACACAATGTCTCCATCCCAGGTCTTTCTAGAAAATCCAAAAATACTTAGAAAAATAATGCAAAAACGTAAACTGAACTATGGCTATCAGAAAACCAGAAGAAGAAAAATGCAGAGACTGAAACTATTCCCTAAGATGGTCTGTGTGAACAATAACGTGAATTCTCCTTTTATGTTTTTTTTCGATTTCTTCTCTTCCCTTCTCGTGATCTTCAGCAGATAATCCTTATCCCCACTTCAAGTTGCAGATCCCATTGATAAGATAGCAATATGATCTTTAAAGATCGTGAAAATTCGAATTTGAACTTGAAAACAGATTCTGCAGATTATTTCTATCCTTGCACGTGCCACGTCTAGTCATTGAATTTACTGCCAATCAGAAATTTTTGGATTTTCTTTGTTTCTTTTGCATCTTTTTGATTCAACTCATCTCTAAAGTGTTGAAAATCACATGAGAACAATTAACAGATAATTTCATTAATTTTAGATAATAATTTCAACGCGTGAGAGAGATTTACATACCTAATGCATGCAAAATGACAAATTAACAGTAGATAAGTTTTTTAGTTTGAGAAAAATAGATTGCCACATATTGCATATTCCAATAAATTTTTTTAAAAAATTTTTTTTGCCTTCTTTTCATGTAGGACTAGAAATAGTTGAATCATCTAAATTTTATTTGGTTTATTTTCCCTACTTTATTACTATTTTTATACATATTTATTTATTTATCTAAATTAATTATTATTTTATGTTATAATTTATATCAATTGTCTACATATTTGAAAACATAATATATCACACACAAATAACATATTAAAAAGCAAAAAATATGTTGTAATCAAGTTGGATTTGATTGTAAAGGATTTATTTTAAAGTTTGAGAAATCTTATGATTAAATATGATATACTTAATAAATAAAGATCAGCATGAGATTTTGAATTTTTTGACATAATTAGTATTTAATTAGAATTAATTGCAATTCTAATTAAATTTTAATAGATTTTAGAATTTAATTTTAATTAAATTACTAAAATTTCCAAAGTTATAATAAGTTTAAGCTTTAACAGAGTTAGCTCTCTTTGGCTAACCTTCTTTATACTAGTTGTAAAACTCTCTCATCTTATTTTTTGGATACCGTTAAAGATCCAAAACTTACGCAATTATAGTGGTTGAGATAAGCCGATTTTAAAAATGGTTTAAGGGAAACGACAAGAAAAATAATCAAGCTTCATAATAAGGTACGAATTATCATTCATGCTTTATTTCATTTTATATATTGATCATGCTGTAGAAGTTAAGTGATCTTTAGAGATGGCAACTGGGTCGTGCCTAGTTTAGGCCCAATGTCAATGAACCAGGCCTAGGTTGACCAGGCTTTAGAAAAAATCAAACCTCTATCATGAGGCCCTACTCTTATAAGTAAGATGACAAAGTTTAGTTGAAAACAATGTCATTTTTACATTTTAATTTTAAAATAGTTTAGGCTGGGCTGAGTTAGGCTTGGGCTCGGGCCAGACTATCTCAGACCTGTCTGAGGGCCATAGCAACACCCGACCCACTGCATCTCTAGTGATCTTAGCTTTGGAAAACAATACCAAAAAAGTTTCATATTTATTTTGTTGTATATAGAATCGGATCTCATCCTGATTTTCTAACAATCACTCAGTCATCTTTGTGGCAAGAGAGGAGGAGTTGAGTTCATGTTTAGACTCCAAACGAAAAAGTTCAGTTCTGTACATCTCATTTGGTAACGAAGTTAGTCCTAACATGGATGAATACCCATAACTGGTGAACGCATTGGAGGCTAACGACATGTCATTCATAAGGATCATCCAATGATGCTGATGAAGTTCAGTTCTTTACGTCTAATTTGGTAACGAAGTTGGTCCTAACATGGATGAACAGACACTGCTGGCTAACGCATTATAGGTTACCAATATGTCTTTCATATGGATCATCCAATGATGCTAATGTCGATGTTTAACAAAGAGACTAAGTTTGTTATTAAGCAAGAAAGTCCCAAATGGACACTTGATGCTTAAAACATAGTGAAAAAGAAAATATTTTCTTACGTTGTGCCTTTATTACCCTGATCCAAGTATAACTATTTTAGCAAAAAGTGAAAATAGGTGCATTGGGCAAACATATATGGACAAGAATATAGAGGGGAAAAGGAAATGATTACTGAAAACTTTCGCCTTTAGTTCCTAATCCCTTTGACAGTAAGTCTTGCCTTATATCTCTCTACTTTAACTTTGGTATTATTCTTTATTTTGTACATATATTTGACTCTAATGACACAATAACCTCTCAAATGAAAAGTAAGTTCCCATATGACACTTTTTTCAATGGAATGAACTTCTTCATTAATTGCCTAAATCCATTTCTCATTCTTACTAATGTTTTTAAGACTCAATATCTACAATTAAACCAAACAAGTTATGATTATCATAAAATTTCTCAAGTCTTTGATATCTTTGAGACCTTAAGCTTATTGCTAAAGTTGTGAAGGATGATGCCAAATTAATGGGTTTAGTGAAGATGGTGGAGAAAAATCATTCTCATCTTCTTGAACAACCTCCTTTTCTTTTTCATCTTCAAAATATGGAAGGAAGTAATAAGATCCCTTCACTTGAGAGCTCCAATCTGAATTAGAGCATAGAGCTTGATCGAAAGTTCGATTGAGTTTAAGCTAGACTTAAACACCAATCATGCCAAAATATTCGCCTTGATCTTAAACTTCATCCAACTTCAAGCATTCCAAATCCTAATCAAGTCTAAAGCATTTAGCCCAAAAATAACTATTCATCAATATATAAAACGATAATATTTTGTATATAAAAGAAGTTCATAGCCTAAACTCGAGCCTGTTTCTAGTCTGAAGCCTTGAACTTAGTTTCAAGCTCAAATTTAATTTAAGAAAAAGTCTAAGCCTAACTTAAAGTTTTGTTAACTCGAGCTACACGCTTTAACTTTGAGTTAAGCTTAGGTCCTCTTATCATCCCTATCTTAAGATGCTTCTTCATTAAATTCAATATCTTCACTAATAATAATCTTTCTATCACTTCAATTGAACAACTTGTTACCTTCTGAATTTTTGTGTTATCCAATAAAAATAAATCTCTTACTTTGATCATCAAATTTGGCATTTCTTGTTCTGATGTATACACAAGTGCAATAAAGCCAAAAACATTCAAGCATGATGCAAAAATTCTTTATTCCACTCAATTCTTATTATAGAGTGACATCTTTCAAGATATTTATATGGCTATGATTTAAAAGAGAAACAACACGTACTATAAATTCAACCCAAAACTCCTCAGACATCATGTTTCTTTCGATATGATTCTCATTATATTTAGGATTATTAGGTTTTTTCTCTTAGCTTCTCCATTTTTAAAGAATTTAGGCACTGTAAAGGATAACAAATTCCATGTAGCTCACATAAGCTCTTAAATTCATTTGAAGTAAATTCTACACCTCTAACAATTCTTAAAAATTTTATTCTCAAAATTACTTTTTTTTTCCAACCAAAGCTTTAAACTTTTTAAAAGCATCAAATGATTGAGACTTGTACTTCAAAATTTTAACCTACTTCCTTCTACTATAAGCATCAATAAAGAGAATAAAGTAAGATCTTTTACTAAAATATGGAGCAGTGATTTGACCTAAACATATGTATGAATAAGTTAGAGCAGTTTTCTAGCTCGTGAAAATAACTTGTTTGGAAAGCTTTTCCTTGAATGCTTGTCACATTGTTGTTCACAATGATCTATACTTGAAATTCCTATTACCATCTTTTTCTCTCCCAAAGTTTTGAATGCATTAAAATTCATGTTGATACCTCATATACCATATCTATAAATGATCACTAATACCAATCTTCAAACACATGGACTCGTAGTGTGCAAGTTTAATAAAAACATTTATTGTTAGTCATAATCACCTTAGCAACAATTTAAAAGTTGATCAATGGTTAAAATATTATTCTTTAATTTTTGAATAAAGTAAACATTAGAGAGAAGCTTATCACCTATTTTTATCTTAAGAAAAATTATATCTTTACCTTTGATCTCCATAACTTTATTACCACTAAAACGTGCAATTCATATCACTTTAGTATCTAATTCAAAATATTTACTTTTATCACTTGTCATATGATTGTTAGCTACATTATCAAAGTATCATGTGTTTTTTTTTAACCTTTTGGTTCATCATTTATCATAAGTAGTAAAGTTTCCTCTATTGCATCTTCATTGACTTTTACAAATTTTGCTTCATCTTCATTCTTAGAAAAACACTCCTAAGAATAATAGTCGTATTTGTCACACGCATTCAACTTGGATTTTTTCATGTTTTATATTATTTCACCCAAAAATTGCCTCTTCCTCTTCCTCTTCTTTAATAAAGTTGAAAATTTTGAGGTTAAATTTCAGTAGAATACTCTTGTTCATCTCTTCCTCTCTCTTGTCTTTATGCCTGTCTACAAACTTGTCCATAATTAAGTCTACTTCCCTATATAAATTATCCTTTTCTACTTTGCTCTATGTAATTATTTTTGGATTTTAAGGATAACTTTTCTACTAAAGCTTGTTTTGCTGGTGCATCCTTCTTGTTACAATCTACGTTTTCTTCATGAGCTAGTGAAGAATCACTTAGCATAACTATAGACATATTCCTTACATCTTTGATTTCTTCAATAATCACTACCACATAATTGAATTTCAAGTTGAGAGGTCATACGCCTTCTCCATAATTTGACCATGTTGCTTAGTTTTACCAAGCCTCTTCATATGACTTATTACTCCTATGATTCTTATAAAGTACTTTTAAATAAATTCATCATCGTTCATTAAGAGTGCCTCAAGCTCAACCCTTAGAGTTTTAACATGGAAGGACTGATTTGAGGATGGGAAATTAGTATACTGACTAGCTTTCTTCCTTCCCCCTTTTTGCTTAGTTCAATCAACCACACCTTCTCCATCTTGCCAACTCCCATAAACTAATTTTGGAGAATTTCCCACACCTTCTTTCATGCAGTTTCATTGGATATTTTCTCAAGAATTTTTTCATCCAAACCTTGACGGATGATGTTAAGTACACTTTGATCTTTCTTCTTTTTCTTTCCTAAGGCTTCTTTTTCTACTTGAATATGAGGCTTACCTCATCTTGAGGTTCTATATAGCCTTCTTTAGTTACATTCTATATGCCTTGTGAATCGAGAACAACTCTCATCTTAAGTGTCCAATTCTCATAATTGGGTTTGATGAGTTGTGGATAGTGGAAAGACAGGGAAGCTACTTTTAATGTCATAGTTAACTTTGATAGAAAAATAACAATCTCATAAATACTTACGCACTTATATAAACAATGAAACAAAATAATTGTTGCAACAAAACTTCTATCCTTACCTTTCATTTTCAAAATAAAATGTCTCATGATTATTTATACTGCCAATGAAAAATTATAAATTAACTAACTTAAAACTACTTAATGTTATAATACAAAAAAGGAAATGTTCTCAATGATATAAAAAAGTCTGTATGATAAAAAAATTGACTAGTGTATTTTTGTTTCATCTCTCTTTAGGTAATTCTAAATAACCCAATATTTTATTTATTTGAATCTAAAATTATTAATATTTTTAAGAAATTAATTACAATTTGTTAAGATTTAACTATTCCACAAGTATCTCAAAGTTGTTACAAAATTCTAAAAATCAACTTTATTTTAAATAGAACTTTAATAAACAAGAAACAAAGCATAATATTTTAATGATTACATAAAAGTAGAGATATGCAAGTCTAATGATTGATCAATGCTCCAGTATGAAAAAGAAAAAAAATTAAAAACACCTTCGAAGAAAGTTACCTTTTATATGTCGATAACTTGTAATACATTGGCTAATTGGTGAAGAATAGGAAGAGACAAGAATAATCCATTTTTTTCCTTTCTATTTGTTATTATACAAAATGACATTATTTTTTTAATGTAAAAAGTTTGAGCTTTGATCAGACTAGACCGTGAAACTCAATTAAAAGTTTAGTCTAAAGTCCAAAATTTTTCAAAAATTTAAACTTAATATGAAATCTGATCAATTGGAATAAAATTTATTGACTTTAAACCAAACTAGACAAGATCGAGCTTAGATTAGCCTTTTTGTTGAGTGTCCAACCTTATTTTGAGATCTTAGATGATATAGCGGATAAGATCATAATAGATAGACATCAACTTTAAAAGATAAAGACCATATGGGAGCATCATATAAAGATATTGGAGATCTTCATAGATATGGATGTATCATTCTTAGATAGATGTAATCTTTTATCTTATTAGTTGTGACGTAGATAAATCCTATCATATAGAGTCTTATTTATATGAGGATGTCATTTTATTGGATAATGTGGTTTAATCAGATTAGGACAAGATGTGATCTAGCTAGTTGAGTTTAGTTAAGATTTTGACTTAGCTATCAAGCTAAAGGTGCCTATAAATAGCTCATTTAAGTCTTGCTCTAAACATAAGATAAAGAGTGTGGTCATAACGTCCAAAAGTGAGGAAAAAAGAAGAGAGGGCAAAAAGGGTTGTATTCTCATCCTTGTTTGATTTTTCTGAGGATTGGTTTAAGGGTTTGTTGATTGTGATATCAACTTTGATTTCAATCCTAAAACTTTGTCAGGCAACTTGTTGTTATAGGGGTGAGAGATCAACCTTTTTTGTAAATCCTTATTGAGTTTTGTGGATTTATTTGTTGATTTATCCCATAGATTTTTCCTCTACATTAGAGAGTTTTCCATGTTAAATCTTGGTGTTTGTTTCATTATTTATTTTCTTCTCACATTTTTGTGCTACTGCAATAAGGAGAGTTCTTTTTTGTCTTTAATATTTGGTTCATTGTTAGAGAGTTGCATATATTGTCTCCTAACAAGTGGTATCAGATTCATCGTAATGGAAGGTGGAACAGCTTTATGGTCAAGTTAACGTCATCAAATTACTCGATATAGAGGCCCATAATGGAGGACCTTTTGTATTGAAAGGATCTCTTTGATCCTATTGATGTGGAAATATGTGTGAAGGATGACTTTCCTTTAAAACCTGAAAAGATTTTAGATAAAGAATGGGAAAAGATGAAGTAGAAAACTTTGGGCATTATCAGATAATAGATTGATATTAGTATATTTAACCATGTGTCTCAAGAAACAGATCCTTTTGAGCTATAGAAGACACTAGAAGGTTTGTGTGAAAGGAAGATTGCTCATAACAAGATCTCTCTGATTAAAAGGCTTGTCAATTTCAAGTTAAAGTCTGGGAAATTAGTTTCGGAGCATCTAACTGATTTCCAATACATAATCAACAAATTTACAATAACGAAGATCATTCTTGCTGATGAGATTCAAGCTTTGTTCTTGTTAAGTTTGTTACTGGATAGCTGCGAAACATTGGCGGTAACAATTACCAACTCAGCTCCTTAAGAAAGAAGAAAGAAGACTGGAATTGATAATGTGCAGGCTCTTGTGATAGAAAGCAAAGGGAGGAGCAAGAGTAGGGGTCCTAATGGTCGTGATAAGTCTAAGAATTGTTCAAAGTCCAGAGGTGACAATGACATAAAGACATGCCACTATTGCGATAAACCATGACACATTAAAAGGTTCTTCTATAAGTGGAAGAGGGATTAGAAAAGGCAAGATCATCAGAATGATGATGATGATGTGTACAACTCCAACTGCTTCAAGCACGGATAATAAGATGTCACCAGTTTGTACAACTAGTGAATGCTTCCATGTCAGTAACTATGGTTCTGAATGATTGATTGATACAAAAGCATCTTATGATTATATTCTAAATATGGAGTACTTTTCAAACTATAAGAGCAGAGATTTTGGAAGTGTAAAGATGGGAAACCAAAGTTTCGCTAAGATAGTCAGTATGGGTGATATCCAAATTCAGGCAAACTTTAGATGCTTACTAACCTTAAGAGATGTATGACATATTTTCGATCTAAGGTTGAATTTGTTATCAACGAATGTGTTACACTTTTGGAGACAGGAAGTGAAAACTATCCAAAGGAGCAATGACGGTTGCCTGAGGATAGTTATGTTGCTTGCTGTACAAAACACACTTAAAGTTATGTAATGATGGAGAAGTATACACAGCTGAAGAGGAAACTTCACCAAATTTGTGGCATTTATGATTGGGACACATAAGTGAGAAGGGATTAAAGTTACTGGCTAAAAAATACCTTATCCCAGTTAAGAACTCACAACTGCTTAATCCTTGTGATCATTATTTAGTTGGAAAGCAACATAGAGTCTCTTTTAAGAGAAGATCTAAAAGGAAGTTGGAGTTATTGGAGTTAGTATATTCAGATGTCTATGGTCTTATTAAGGAGAAGTCATTAAAAGGTGGCAAAGGTTTTGTTACATTCATTGTTGATGCTTTGAGGAAGACTTGGGTGTATATATTAAACTCTAAGAGTCAAGTTTTTGAAACATTCAAGAAATTTCATATTATGGTAGAAAGGGAAGCTGAGAGGAAGCTGAAGTGCTTGCAAATAGACAATAAAGGGGAGTATACTTTTAAGGTGTTTGAAAAATATTGAACATCGCATGGCAACAGACATGAGAAAACTAAACCAGGAACTTCACAATATATTGTAGTTGCTGAAAGGATGAACAGAACCGTTGTAGATAAGGTTCGTTGCATACTCAAAATGTCTATATTACCAAAGACATTTTAGGGATAAGCAATTTGAACAGTGGTATACCTGATAAATAGAGCTCTCTTATTTCAAATGGATGTTGAGATTCCCGAGAGATCGTGGACTAGTAAGGATCTTACATGTCAACATTTAAGAGTTTTTAGCTGCAAGGTATTCAAACACATACCCAAGGATCAGAGAAAGAAGCTTAACTCAAAGTTGATACCTTGCATCTTTTTTGGATATGATAGTGATCAGTTTAGCTTCAGACTTTATGACCTAGAGAAATAAAAAGGTGTTTAAGAGCTGGGATGTGGTGTTCTAGGAGCATGAAAGATGCTGATCTTCTGAATGGAGATAAACCATCACATTGAAGCTCATCATATGACATAGTTAGCCCTTTACCAATTCCTTTAACTATTGAGCAATCTATAGGAAAAGAAGATAAAGTGCGTGACCAAGCACACTTTATTGGTTATCTAATACAATTTGATGGTGATGAGCTACATAAACTACATCCAGACAATACCAAAGATGATTCCATTGAGGATAATGAGTAGGAGGAGCAATGGTGTACAACAATTGATGAACCATAACTTCGAAGGTCGACAAAGAAGAAAAGGCCTTTTAGAAAGTAAACAAGTTCTGAGTACCTGTTAGTTACTACTAAGGGGGAGCCTAAGGATGTGCAAGACATTGCATTTTGTGAATACGTCAAATATCATTGGTTACGGTCCATGATAGAAAAGCAACAATTAATGATGAAGAAGGTTCACACAGATTTAAATGGAGTTGATATGCTTACTAAAGTGGCTCTGGAAACAAGCATAAGCTCTGTTGTAAACTTACCGTGATGAATCTCAAGTAATGATGGAAAAAACAATGTGTCTTCCTTATATTTAGGCTGGAAGGGGAGATTGTTAAGTGTCCAACCCTATTTTGAGATCTTGGATGATGTGACAGATAAGATCACAGTGGATAGATATCAACTCTAAAAGATAAAGACCACATGGGAGGATCATTTGAAGATAGTGTAAATCTTCGTGATTATGGATGTATCATTCTTATATAGATGTGATCTCTTAACTTGTTAGTTATAATGTTGATAAATCCTATCGGATAGAGTCCTATATAAATGGGGATGTCATTTTATTGGATAATGTGATTTAATCTAATTAGAATAATATGTGATCTAGTTAGTTCAATTTAGTTAGGATTCTGACTTAGATATCAAGCTAGATATGCTTATAAAGAGCTCATTTGAGCCCTGCTCCACATATGAGATAGAGAGTGCGATCACGATGTTCAAAAGTGAGAAAAAACATAGAGAAGGCAAAAATGGTTGTATTCTCATCCTTGTTTGATTGTTTTAGGGATTGATTTATGGGCATCAACTTTGGTTTCAATTTTGAAACTTTGTTAAACAACTTGTTGTTGGGGAGGGGGGTTAGGGGTGAGAGTTAAAATTTTCCTATAAATCCTTATTAAGTTTAGTGGATTTATTTGTTAGTTTGTCCCGTGATTTTTTCCCCTCCGCTGAAGAGTTTTTCACATTAAATCTTGGTGTCTGTTTCATTGTTTAATTTCTTCTCATATTTTTCTACTGCTGCAATAAAGAAAGTTCTTTCTTATCGTTAATATTTGGTTCTTTCTCATTGTTAATGTTTGGTTGATTTTTAACAAGTTGTATATTTCTCTCACAAGAATTTTCAGGTTATCTGTACTTGAATCTTCATGATCCTAATGTAGATTGTTTCCAAAAAAAAACCCTTCCCTGAGGTATAACCCAAAAGTTCAAATCTATCCACAGTTATTGTTGCGCTGTAAACCTCTTAAAGCCAATCAAATATTTGATTGACTTAGTACTAACAAGAAAACTTTAAAGTTGTAATAAATTTCACTCGTCTTATCATCAATAAACTCATTTTCTGTAGAGGAGTCACACAAAGTGACGTCTTCATCCCAAGTCCGACAAGGTGGCTATACGCAGATACTTAATAGATTTAATTTAATAAATAAGAGACTAACCCAGTCCCCACTATCCCTATTTTCATAACATAAATAGTATCTTCCAAACCTTGTGGATTCCGATGGTCTCCTTTAATTTAGTGTGATGATTTATTTCTCTCCATTAATCTATGCACTCTATAGGTAGACTATATCTTCGTTGATTTCTCTTTAATTTATTCTATTAATTTATAAGAATATGAGATATTGTACAATCTTTTTAATTTACAACAAACACAATAAGTTAATTAATATATTTTTTAATTTTAAGTGTGAGCAAAGATTATTATTTTCCATAATTAATTGTAATGTTTTAAAAATTGGACTGAAAGTTAAACTTGTAAGACAGGAAGTTTAAAAGACTGAAATAATATTAAACCATTTTGTTCTAAAAATTAAATAAAATTAAAGAATTTGAAATATGATTGAAAGAGATTATCCTTATCCATTTAAGAACTTGAAGTTTAATTAAAAAAGAGATTGTTAAGGAAATTTATTTATTTATTTTGGTGTATAAGAACTTATTAATTTATCAAAACTAACTAATTGCTTAATAAACAAGTTGGTTTTTAATAATAAGAGTTACAAAATTAAATCGAACCAGAAATTTAAAAACTTAACCAAAAAATTTAATAGATTAAAATTTTTACGGTTAAATTAGCCAAACTAATTAAGTTTTTTTTACTGGATTTGACATCTACATATTGTTACTTCTTTAACAGGACAAGACATCCGAAAATAGTTAAAAAGGATATGGACAATTAGGAGAATAATTTCATTGATTTCTCTTTGATTTATACTAGTTTACAAATCGTGGATATTTAAAGCAAACTAACCTCCAACAATCAAGCTTCATTTATATTGTAAGTTGATTGTATGTGTTAATCTTAAAGCTGTTCCAAATTTTCAAGTGCCTGTATGGATTGTTATTTGTTGACCAATGTTGATTTCCTAAGAGATAATTACATCTAATTTTCTATGATTTAACTTTTCTAGTTATGTTTCTTAATTTAGAAATTATCATTT
>JAOSBO010000112.1:0-12897 GCA_027563915.1 Erythroxylum rotundifolium | reverse complement strand
AGATTCTCTAGGATCTGCTTGAAATCTTGCACACAAACAAACACTAAACATAATATCAGGTCTACTTGCAGTTAGGTCAAGCAAAGAACCAATAATTCCTCTAAAAAGAGTTTGATCAATCTTCTTTCCAGCTTCATCCTTAGATAAGATGATTGAGGGATGCATAGGAGTTGACAATGGTTTAACATTTTCCATTTTATATTTGACTAAAAGTTCTTTAATATACTTTTTTTTATGGATAAAAATTGTCTCTTTAGTTTGATTAATATGTAAACTAAGAAAGAACTTTAATTCACCCATCATACTCATTTCAAATTCACTTTTCATAAGGAACTCAAAATTTGAACATAACTTTTTGGAAGTTGCACAAAAAACAATATCGTCTACATATATTTTCACAATAATGAAATCATCTTTGATACTTTTCCGAAATAAAGTTTTATCAACTTGACCTCTAATAAAGTCATTTTTAATCAAGAAACAACTGAGATGATCATACCATGCACGTGGTGCTTATTTCAATCCATACAATGCTTTATGAAGTTTATAACTATGATCTGGTTTATGAATGACTTCAAAACCAAGGGGTTGTTTAACATAAACTTCTTCATCTATAAAATCATTCAAAAAGGCACTTTTCACATCCATTTGAAACTATTTTATATCATGAAAAACAACATATGCAAGTAAGATCCTAATAGCTCCTAATCTAGCCACAGGAGAATATGTTTCATTATAATATATTCTTTCTTGTTGATTATAGCCTTAAGCTACTAATCTAGCTTTATTGCGGGATACCTTTCCTAATTCGTCTAGTTTATTCTTGAATACCCATCTAGTTCCTACGATAGATTTATTGGATGGTTTAGGTACTAGAGACAAGACATTATTCCTAGTAAATTGATTTAACTCCTCTTGCATAGCTAAAATCCAAGCTTCATTTTGAAAAGCTTCATCAATTTTCTTAGGTTCTAATTCAAAAACAAAAGCTACATTGTTCTCACCCCTTCTAATGTTCATCCTATAATCAAGTTTCCTAGGGGAGAAGGTTTATATCTCCAGTACTTTCTTAAGCTAATATTTTCAGAAATGTCTACTACTTTATTAGTAGGATTATCTGATGGTGGATCATCTGGGTTACTGTTCAAGGGAGCAGATAGAGTTTCATCATCAAAATCATCTCTCCTATCTAGATGAGAATCATGATCAAATTTTACATGCATAGATTCTTTAATAGATTTAGAAACAAGATTATAAACTCTATAAGCCTTAGAACTAATAGAATAACCTAGAAAAATTCTTGAATCGATCTTAGAATTGAATTTATCCTAATTTTCTTTTGTATTCAAAATAGTGCATTTGTAACCAAAAAGATGAAAGTAAGAAATATTTGGCTTTCTTCCCTTCTATAACTCATCTGGAGTTTTATTTAAAATAGGTCGTGGAAATGCTCTATTTTGAATGTAATAAGCTATATTTACAGCTTCTGCCCAGAAGTACTGAGGAAGATTCATTTCACATAGCATAGTCCTTGCCATTTTCTGAATCGTCCTGTTCTTTCTTTCTACAACTCCATTTTGTTGAGGAGTTTTAGGAGCAGAGAAATTATGGAAAATTCCATCTCTTCACAAAACATTCTAAATTTTTCATTTTCAAATTCTCCACCATGATCACTTTGAATACCAACAATAGAAATTCCTTTTTCATTTTGTAACTTTTTGGATAAAACTTTCAAGCATTTAAAAGATTCATCTTTATGAGATAAAAAAAATATCTGACAAAATCTAGTAAAGTCATGAGCAATTACAAGACCATACTTCTTTCCACCAAGACTTACTGTTCCAGTAGGTCCAAACAACTCTATATGTAACAGCTCTAGTAGTCTAGACAACGTTACAATATTTTTAGATGAAAAAGATGCTTTAACTTGTTTTCCTTTCTGACAACTCTCACAAAAGAAATCTTTGTTAAAACTTATATTTGGTAAACCTCTTACCAAGTCATGTCTAACTAATTTGGAAATATGTTTAAAACTAACAAGTCCTAGCTTTTTTTGCCAAATTAGTTTTTCATCATCTTTGATATAAGACATGAAATATTTTGATTTTTCAAATCATCTAAGTTAATTTTATAGAGATTGTTTCATCTCTTGGCAAAAAAGAATTTGGCCTCGTCCTTATTTTTGACTAAACAAGAATTTTGATTAAAGGATACTTCAAAACCAAAGTCATATAACCGACTTCTACTAATTAGATTATGCTTCAAACCATCAACTAGCATAACATTATCAATAGATGAAAAGGAATTTTTACCAATTTTACCAATCCCAATAATTTTGCCCTACTGGTTGTCTCCAAAAGTTACTGATCCTCTATGCTTAAGTTGGAGGTCTAGGAACATAGACCTCCTGCCTGTCATGTGTCGCAAGCAACCACTGTCAAAGACCATTGATGGTGTTTTCTTTTTCCAAGTAAGAAGATCTGCAATATATACGATATCCTTCTTAGGTACCCATATTTTCTTAGGTCCTTTGGGGTTAGTCTTATCACTATTCTTAGAATAATAGTAAAAATGTTGTTTCATTTTCCCTCTATTAGGAACAAACTTCCTATTGTGAAAAACATTAGGTTTATGAGTAATACTTCTTCAAAAAAATCCTAAACCACTTTTATCATTCGGATGTCTATAACTTCTAATGATATTATTCATCCTTTTTGTGCTTTCTGTAAATTTTGATAAATCTTCTGAAAGACTATTAATCCTTTGTTTTAACTGATTAATCTCCTCAGATCTATCTACAGTTACTTTTTTTCATATCATCTACTTGTTTCTTAAGGAAAATGTTTTCTTCTTCTAATAGCTTTGTTTTCTTAGAATTTTCAACACACTTCTTTTTTAACAATCTATATTATTTCAAAATAGCATGTGAATCTTCTAACAATTCTAAGTAAGCATTTTGAAGATCATTAAAGTCAGAGAATACCTCATCATCGCTTTCTCCTTTAGCTACCAAGTATATATTTGCTTGTTCTGATGAATCTGAATTGGATTCAGATTCAAACGAATCCAGATCTTCCCATATTGCCATCATACCTTTTTTGTTTTCTTAACTCTTCTTTAGTTTTCTTTTGACCAAAGGGCATTTAGACTTGTAATGTCTTGGTTTATTACACTCATAGTAGACGATAAAGCTTTTATCATTCTTTGAATCATCTTTGCTAATCATTCCGAAAGAGGAGTCTTTATTTCCCTTTTTCTTTTTCCACATCTTTCTATTTTATTTTTTGAAATGAAAGATAGCTCATCTTCATCTTTACTTGAATCTTGATCAGATTCACTGCCATCATCATTCTTGATTTCTTCAATCTTTAATGCTTTTGAAGACGTACTTCTATTTTTCTACATCTTCTGATTCTTCTTATTCTTCTGACCAGCCTTTAATGCAATAGATTTATCCTTTCTAGGTTTATCTTCTGCATCAAACTCTACTTCGTGAATTTTTAAAGAACCAAGCAATTCATCCAACTTTAGCTTGCTTAAATCCTTGGCCTCTTATATTGCTGTTACTTTTGGTCTCCATCTTTTTGGAAGACTTCTGAGAATCTTTTTGACATGGTCTTGACTATAGTAGATTCTCCCTAAAGCTTTAAGTCCATTAATAATTGTTAGAAATCGTCCAAACATTTGATCAATAGACTCATCATCTTTCATTTTGAACAGCTCATATTGATGAACTAGAATACCAATCTTGGATTCTTTCACCTGATTTTTGCCTTCATGTGTAATGGCTAATGTGTCCCACATTTCCTTTGCAGATTCGCATCCATGAACCTTATCATATTCACTTATGCTTAAAGCATAACTTAAAAAGAACTTGGCCTTTGAGTTTAATTGTCAAGAGCTTTCTGATCGGCTGGCCATTATTCATGAGAGATGCTTTTCCCTTTGTAGCCTGTTGGAACATATGAACCGCTTTTAATAATATCCCAATGATCATTGTGAGTGGATTCTATGAAGAACCGCATCCTATCCTTACAATAATGATAGTCTTCACCATTAAACGTAGGAGGTTTTGAGACAGACGCACCTTCAGCTATAAAAATATGTGATTTAGCCATGGGTCTTTATCCTCATTTTGTAACAGTATTTCTTGGAAACTTGCGCTCTAATACCAACTGAAATAAATCACTTGTTAATATAGAAATCACTTATAATATGTAAACTACACAAGAAGGGGGGTTGAATTGTGTAAAATTGTCTAAAATGGTTATCTTTAAAAACTTCTTGATTTTTTTGGAAACTCAAATGAATACAAATCAACGCACTTATGTTGTTAAAGTAATACAATAGTGGAAATAATATCTTTTTCTTCTAACTACAGAAATTAAAGAGATAAGAGTTAGAGAGTATGACACTGCAGTTTATACTGGTTCACCCTTAACCTTTGGGCTACGTTCAGTCCTCAGAGTTTATCTGAGATTTCACTATCTCTTCAACTTTACAAGTATTATTTCTTTTCTCAGAGCCTCTTTAGATCTCTTTCACAAAGTATTTTTTATCTGCTATCTTAGCCTCTTTAGGCTCTAGCCTTCCTTTCACTAGAAAAGATACTATTTGAGCTTTTCTAAACTCACACTACAGTTTTTTTGATCTCTATCTCTCTTCTTTTCACTTAGGGTATTTTGTACAGTGAATGATTAGTAAAAGTTGTTTTGTGTACGACTATCCTGATATTTTTAGTCTAATTAGCCAATGGTCTTCTTGAAAAAAAACCGCTTATAGAATCTTTGGAGATCTGTTGTTAATTCAGTCTTGTAACCACCTCCAACTAACTAACTATCATGTTAGATCATATCATCTTGATTTGATTTGTATGCTTCGTCTTATATCTTCGCATCGTCTTATGACTTCGCATCATCTTATGACTCCGCATCGTCATATGTCTCCGTATCGTCTTATGACTATAAATCTTCGAATGACTGTGCATCGTCTAATGATTGTGCATCGTCTAATGACTATGCTTCTTCTAATGACTGTACATCTTCTAATGACTGTGCATCATCTAATGACTGTGCATCTTCTAATGTCTGCGCATCGTCTAATGTCTCTGTATCTTTTTATGACTATCCATCTTCTAATAAGTATGCGCGCTTAATAAACACGTCAAAACAGTTTATACACTTCTATTATTATCTTCACACTTAATAAACACATCAAAACAGTTCATACACTTCTATTATTATTATTATTTGACTTTTATCAAAATCAATAGAAGCAAAGTCTTCTTAACTTAACAATAACATATGGGTTTGTGATTACATAGCACCAAAGGGACAAACGAACCAAAGGGACCTTACAAACCTCCCTTACCAAAGGAGTTGACATCCTCATAAGAAGATCATCCAAGTATTTCTTGATCACATCTTTAAATTGCCATAGAGAAGTTTCATTTTCCCATGTGACATCTACTACATCTTTGCCCTTCCATTTCATGAGAAATTCAACCTATTGATTCTTTTTATGTTATCTCAATCTTCGATAATCAAGAATCTTTTCAAGTTCATTGTCATATTGAACTTGCACACTTGGAGGTGCACACCTGTATTTATTCCTCTCTAGCTCCTTATTATCATGATCAAACTTACGTAAGAAGCTCATATGGAATGTAGGATGAACTTTTAGCCTTTCAGGTAAGTTAAGTTGATAAGCCACCTTACTAACATTTTTATAACCTCGAATGTACCATCATATTTTAGAATGAGGCCTTTGTGAGCTGACTTTTCCACTGATTTTCTTCCATATCTGAGGTGTTAATTTCAATAGCATCTTGTCACCCAAAAAAAAGTCTACTGGACATCTAAGCTTGTTAGCATACTTCTCCATCCTTCAAATAGATTTTTGAAGACTATCATTTGCTTCATTCAAAGGTTCCTACCAATCCCTCATAAATTTATAGCAGCTAGACACTTACCCCCAAGCTATTGTTTGAGCATCTCCAAAGGAGTTAGAGGCTGATGTCCTAAGATCACTTTAAATGGACCTTTCTAGGTCATAGATGATCAATGAATATTGCGAGCGAACTGCGCATTGTCCAAAAGATTCAACCAATTTTTTTGATTTGCACTCACATAGTGTCATAAATAATGCTCCAAAAGTGTGTTTATCCTCTCCGTTTATTCATTGGTTTGAGGATGATTAGTAGTAGAAAATTTAAGTTTCGCCCCCATCATATTGAATAAGGTTGTCCAAAATCGAGCAATAAATCGTGGATCTCTATTGCTCACCACATTTGCTAGAACACCAAAGTGTTTAACAACATTTCGATAAAACAGATTAGTTGCTATCTCTGTTGTACATAAGAATGATGCAACTATAAAAACAACATACTTAGAGGACCGATCAACCATAACCAACACTGAAGCTTTGCCATCTACCTTTTGAAATCCCATAAATGTTGATATCCATGGTTTTTTAAGAATGAGAAGTGGTCGGAGTATTCTTGCCTCCTTCTGCCTCTCCCTTTTATCTTGTTGACAAACCAAACAAGTTTTATAGTAAGTCTCGATATCCTGCTCCATCAATTGCCAATTATAAGATCTGGATAGGAGTATGATCATCTTTTCTTTACCAGGATGTCCTGCCCATGGAGAATCATGTGACTCCTTCAACAATTCCCTACGTAATCGACAGAAACTAGACATATGTAATCTGCCTCCTTTAGTGTTGGGACCCCACCCTTGCGAGTCACAAGCCTGACGTCCTAAGTGACATCTGGACTCGCATCCCACAAAGGCGGCGTGCCCACACCAACCAATCCTCAAAAGAACTCACTTTGCCTATTTTCAGATACATTTGTGGAAAAACTCAAGGTGAAATCCCAATTGACCTTTTCATAAAATTTTATCCCATAACCAGTATTTATAGCCTAAGTCTCTAACTGCTCCTTGATCCTTGATAACCCCTTCTTGTTGAAAATCGTTATTTAGTTGAGTTTTGTAACTAACTCCAACTATGTAACTGTCCGACATACAGGCGTGACCTCTTCTTTGTATCATCTGTGTTTTCAACTTCGTCTATGTTTTTGCACTTCGTCTGTGTTTGACACTTCGTCTATGTTTAGCACTTCGTCTGTGTTTTGCGCTTCGTTTGTCTTTTGCGCTTCATTTGCCTTTTGCGTTTCGTTTGCCTTTTGCACTTCGTTTGTCTTTTGCACTTCATCTGTCTTTTCCTTGCATCTATGTTATGATATCATCACAAACGATGCATCTTTACCTTGCGTCTGTGTTTTCCCTTACGTCTGTGTTTTGGTGACGTCATCACAGACGATTCCTTGCGTCTGTGTTTTCCTTACGTCTGTGTTTTGGTGACGTCATCACAGACGATTCCTTTCGTCAGTGTTTTCCTTGCGTCTATACATTCTTATGCAGCGAAAACCCCTGAAGTAGATCCCAAAACCTCTTGCAACCTACCTTACTTAATACAAACGTAAATCTTTTCAGCCACTCTCATTCATTCAATTCCAAGGACAAAATACACCAAAAACATAAACACCAACTACTTCCTAAAACCTCAAACTCATTTGAACATCAAATGCAATGTGAAAACTTAAAAGTGGTCATAACAAACCCAAAATAGCTTCCTTTCATATTAATAGGCAAAAGTCTTTACAAAGCTTTAATGAAATTTCAAGCCACAATACATCAATTGAGTTTGAGAACCAAAATACCAAATACACTTAAATTAGTAAAACTTGAAATGTGGCTGAAGCCTTGAATTCCCAAAATCTAACTTAAAAATACAAAAGAAAATATGCAAACTGGAGTGATGCCTTGACTCTTGACTTACTCAATCTCTCGCTCATCACCTGAATGGGAGGAGGAGAATGGGGGTGAGCTTAAAGCTTGATGGTAACAATTTTATAATTGAGAAACAAGCAAAACAATTTTCAAAACTCATTGTCATTATACACTTAGAAACCAAAATAATTTCTCATAGAAGACACCAAACGCTTATTTCTCAAAAGTCTCATTTTATCAAACAGTTCATGAGCAATTATAAATCATGTACGCATCACACTTGCTAACACATAAGAATATCAAAATGGTTTGGGTGGATCCAAAACAGAATGTACTACACATTTTCCCTAAGGGTCCTAAATAGCCGTGAACAGAACGTCTGTCGCAATTCCACTTAATGGTCTTGCGTAGCCATGAATTTATGGGATTCCATGAAGGAGCTCCATGCCACTAGCAGGCAGGCGGGAGAAGCCTTTTTTCAAAGTGCACTTGACTTAACCTAGGGGACCACTACAAACCCACATAATCATGCATTTCACATCTTATAAACTTGTGGCCTCAACAGCATTTTTCCAAAACTTGATTTCATAATCAAATATCGTTTCAAAAATCAATATACTTTCAAAAGTCATTTTCATCATTCATTTTATAAACCAATAACACAATTCATATGCAATCATGAGGCACATTTTCAAAGCACTCAAGAAGCCTTAACGGCACATTCATAACACAATTGAAAATGTTTTAAAACTTTCTTAGTTCGGAAGAAAACTTTAAGGGCTTATTACTTAATTATAAAAGTGTAACCCACCTGAAATCCTTGCTTATAAGCTTGCTTAGGGATTTGCTTAAGGATGTCTTTCCTCTTGCTCCCTTGGCCTCTCTTAATCCCCTCCTTGATTTTCTTCATAAAAGGCACAATTCTCATTCAACAAAATTTCAAATTTGAGAACCCATAAAGTACATTCACTAAAATTAATCCTAGAATTCTTAAACCCATACATTTCCCAAGCTCTTTGAACTAAAAACCTTTCAAAACTCCAAATGATTAAAAATCAACTTATCTTGAATCTTCACCCAATAATGGGATTTTTGGCTCTAAAGAAAGCTCCTCCCTTCCTCTTTCTTTTTCCCTTCTTGAATAACCTCAAACTCTCTCTCTAAGACTAAGAAAAAATGTAACCTAGTCCAAAACTCTATTCTTTCTCAACTTCACCGAAACCTCTCTTCTTCTTTCTCTCTTTCTTTCCTTTATTCACGTTTTTGGTCTTCTAATTTATAAGACAACATTTTTCTCTTCTCATTCTACCCTTAATGGGTGAGAAAAGTCCACCTTACCCTTCTTTTAATGCCTTAATGCTTCTATCTTTAAGTAATCCACCCAAAATACCCTTATGCATTCTTAATTCTTCAATTTAACTTACGCCAACTATACTCTAACTTAATCTTAATTCTTCCATTTAATACTTCAAATTTCCATCAATCCGTGAAATAAATCCTCCTAAACTTGACATAATAAGTAAACTCCAAATAAAATGATTTATCTCTTACTTCATGCACGACCATTCAATTAAAAGATTATACGAAGGTCGTCTGTTCTGCTCGCGTCGACTCTCGTGAACATTTCTCAGCGGCTGTTCGGGTCAGCCAGAAAGAGGGTAGTAGGTGTGAACCGCTGCGGACTGAACCTTCCAAAACCAGGAAGGAGATGGCAGTAGACTCGTAGCAGTTACCGGGTCGCGGTCCTTGTTGCTTCAGCCTGTGAGTATTTCCTTTGGATCTTCGTCCCTTTCTGCACTATGCTTGCTTCTTTTTTGGCGCATGCACATGCAAGGTCGGTTTTGAGTTAAAAGCTCAGAGGGAGGCCGGTGGATGAGGATTAGCATTCTACGACCCAGGGCTGCACTGCATGTGTGCTCTGTCGACTCTAAACCACCGTTGTAAGCACAGCACCAGTAGCAAGGTCAACGATTACTACTCCGTGCGTTTGCCCCAAGCTCCCACACAGGTATTGTTTAGTCTTTCATGTACACTATTATGGGTCATCCATTTTCGGTGATCGCAGGTATCTGCTTTTATTTTCGACTGCCCCAAGCTCCGACACAGGTATTGTTTAGTTTTTCATGTACACTATATGGGGCATGTATTTCCTGTGATCGCAGGTATCTGCTTTTATTCTTACAATGCATGGTTTGTTTTATTTTTTTCTTTTGCCGTATGTGTGTTATCAACTTAGGATTTTCTACTGAAGTGCTCATCCATGCTCAAATGCTATCTTCTTCGCCGTTTTTTCCTTGCATGTCTTCTGCAAACTTGAACTGGGTTTGTTTACGCTTAGGCTCACGGTAGGGTTTTTACTTTGGAATGGGATGTTGCTTTGGGCAGTTCAATATCTGTGTGCTAGTACGTCTTCTCTAATAGCATATATCGAGACTCCTGTCACCTCTCCTGCTGCCAGCCGCCTACCGTCTCCTCAACTTGCAGGGTACGTCTCCTGCAGCCAGTCGCCCTCCGTCTTCTCAACTTCCTAGACCTACCCTGTTTACCGTTACCTCAGCTTCGTCCTCTTAAGGCACAAACCTTGACTTTTGTTTTCTCTTGGCTTTTACGTGTTAGCTTCAACTCCCTGCATTTCCTTCACAAGCATTCTATCTCTCTATCTTCTGGTTCTTCTTTGATCGAAAATGCTTGCGAATGTCTTCTTAAAAGTCTCTTGGTTCACTCTCCGTCTCAAGCAACCAAGTTCATTTCTCTACTTCCTTAAGCTCTCTTCTCCGTTGTTGACTGCTGTTATTAGTTTTAGTTTCTTTTACCTATATCTATTACTTTATTTGTATCTACTTATTTATTTATATATCTAATATATATATATATTTATATATATATATATATATTTAAAAAAAATTCTTTTTTATTTTTATTTTTATTTATTTATTTATTTATTTGTATTTATTTTTTATTTTTTATTTTTTATTTTTTCTCTCTCTTCTTCTTGCCCATTACTGCGCCCCCTTGGGTTCGATTGTCGTATTATTTTCATTATTTTTTTATTATTACTGTTATTCTTCTTATCCTATCACTTATTTATATAGTACTTAGTATTATTTTTATTAGTATTATTACTGGTATTATTATTGATATTTACGTTTATTTCTAATTTTATTTTTCTTTTATGATTTTTTTTTGTATTTTTCATCTTATTTCTATTCTTATTCTTACCCTTATTATACTAATTAATCTTTTTATTATTACTATTATTATTATTATTATTATTATTACTATTCTTATTATTATTATTATTATCGTGCTTATTTTGATTTTATCTTATTTTCCTATTCTTATTACTAGTAGTATTATTAGTATATATTAATATTATTTTTCTTTTTAATTATTTAATTATTTTTCTTTCATTTCCTTTTATTTTTATTTCTATTTTTTACTACTATTTGGCATCTTCTTGTTTACCATTATAGTTATTACATATTATTTCTTAGTATTTTAGTAGTATTTTCTCTTTAGCATATTTTTACTCTGTATTTTCTTAGTAATTGTTTCTTAATATTACTATTGCTTTTATTTTGATTTTGATTTTTATTTATTTATTTATTTTTATTTTATTATTCTCGTAAATCGCTTGTTAGGGGTACTTGAATTCTTTTTTAGTGTATTCTTGAGAGTTGGTTGTAATTACTTCTGCTTTTTAGGGTTCTGTTTTTTTAGTCTTCTTAGAGGTGCGGCCCACATTTTCAGGGCACTTCAATATTAGGTGCTGGGAGTTTAGTAGGCTCGGATCCTTTAGAAGGCTTCTTCGAAGTAGCCCGACAGGGCGAGTGACAGCCTAAGATAAGAGAATGTCTAATATTCGCACAGTTGACGCCCGTGCGAATGGGCCGGGTAGTGCAGTAGGCCGGATCGAAGGCGAAAAAGACGTTCTGCGAGTCGGATCTTGGAACATTGGGACCCTAACGGGTAAGTCCTTAGAATTAGTGGACGTTTTATACAAGTATAGAGTACAAATCGCCTGCATCCAAGAGACAAAGTGGGTAGGAGAAAAAACAAAGGAGATAGGAGGTTTCAAACTTTGGTACTCGGGAAGTACACAGAAGAAGAATGGGATAGGTATCCTGGTGGTTAAGGACCTTGTAAGTAAAGTCGTAGGGATTTCGAGAATAGATGATAGGATTATGGTAGTTAAATTTGTTTTTAGCCAGGTAGTTCTCAATGTTGTCTGTGCGTACGCACCGCAAGCGGGTTGTGACTTTCAGCTAAAACGACTATTCTGGGAAGCGTTAGAAGGGGTACTGCAACAATTCGCTGCTTCAGAGCAGATCATCCTAGGAGGCGATTTTAATGGACATATCGGCGCTGGTACGGACGGTTACTCAGGTGCTCATGGGGGCTTCGGCTACGGCATTAGAAATGAAGAGGGAATTGCTCTATTAGAAGTGGCCGTGGCTTTTGAGTTAGTCTTCGCGAATTCCCTTTTTAAGAAAAATGAAGCACACTTAGTCACTTTCCAGAATGGCTCCTCCAAGACTCAAATAGACTATCTACTTGTCAGGAGAGGTTCCCGATCTTGGTGCAAGGATTGCAAAGTCTTACCGACTGCTTGCATTTCGACTCAACATAAATTACTAGTTTTAGAGTTCGGTATCAAAGGATGGAGGTCACGGCCTTTTAATCAGCAGTGCCGTCGTATTCGATGGCGGAGGTTAAGAGGGGACAAGTTAGTACGTTTTAGGTCTCAAGTTAGATCAAACACCCCTTGGACGGTGAGTGGGATTGCAAATTTGATGTGGGAGGGTGTTGCCCCTATAGTGCTTGCAACTGCCGCATATCACCTAGGGGTCTCTAAAAGGGCTCACAAAGGGCAAAGAGGAGGGCGTATGGAAGGGTGGTGGTGGTCGGGCGAGGTCCAGAGATCGGTCCAAGCCAAGAAGAGCACTTTTAACAACCTCCTAGCTAGTTCTTCGGAGGCAGAGCGGGAAATTAACAAAGTCAGGTATGGATTAGCTAAACGAAAAGCTAAGAAAACTATTGCAATGGCTAGAGGGGAGGCCTATGAGGCCATGTACAAGGACTTAGATACGCGTGGGGGAGC
>JAOSBO010000111.1:0-11173 GCA_027563915.1 Erythroxylum rotundifolium | reverse complement strand
TTGATTAAATAAAATTAATTTATAAAATTTAATTACAATAACAATTTAAAGCAATCTTATTTTTAACTAATAATGAGCCTATTTTTGATAATTTATAAAATTAAATGAATTACTTTTAATATCAAAGATACGAGAAACAACAATATAAAGACGTTAAAAACAAAACAAATCCGGCACCAAACTGGGGTTCGTTAAATTTATGATTCCAGACACTTCGGCCATGACAATCTCACACATAAATGAAACCCTAGTCCATTAAGCATCGTTTTCTACCGACATACAAATTAGAACGCCCTGACATTACAACGATGAATCTACAGAAAATGGAAATCAGTTCTTAATCTGGCCGCATATCTGTTCAAGAATGAGCCTGTAACTCATAGGTAGTAGTTTGGTTAAAAGAATACGGAATCAGAGTGTTGCCCACTTGACATCACTAGCAGTTTTTACCAGGGCTTCATGTGTTAACCGCAGGCCATCATAACTCTAGCCGTGGATCACCTAAGATAATCAAGGACGGAGTTATCGCCGGGGAATGCAATAAGGTGTCGTTTTTCTGTTTTTATTTCCCTTGTATGCAAAAAAAAAGAAGAAGAATACGACAACAAAAGCTAGTTTTCATATAGTTTTCATAGGACAATTGTCCTACTTATGGACTCGAATTAGGTGATCTATTCATGATTAAGATGAAGCTTAGGTGTTGAAAAGTCAGTAGATGAGATGTATAATTAGGGATAAAATGTGGACCCAAAGCTAACTGATTTTTCTCAAAATACGTTGAAGCGAATCAGTTTGCTGGACATTTAGAAGAGAAGCATCCTCAAAAGTTAACTTGAAAGATGAAAGAGGAATAAACCTATAAACTCTACATTAGTCTCTTTTATTACCGATGTCAACCCTACAATACCAACATCACCACCCGTAAGTGTGACACAAAGACTTGAAAGAGTAATATTAGTTCTGAAATTAATTGTTACAAGTCTTGCGAGAAAACCAACCTCATAAACTAGCTTAAAAGGTGAAAGAGTCGATAAACCTATAAACTCTGCATTAGTTTCTTTTATTTCCGACGGAGAACAATTAGAGCATATCAAAACCTGACATCAATTACTGGAGCCGATAATACTACAATAATCATTGATTCGAATTCAAGAATCATTGATACTCTGTTACAGTCAAATCTTTTTTACATTCAAAGGTACCCTACGAACAGAGGAATACATAGTTCTTAAACGACGTGCACATTGCATTATCTTATCGGTTGTCAAGAGTCACTAATGCGAATTTTTCAGCATCGTCGGCATTTTCGTCTAGGCAAACCTCACCCTTGGTAATCAAAGCTGAACTTGCAGCAGACCCACGAACCTGGCATTTTTCAGATTTCTAGACTATTTAAACATCATGATACATTATGAATCGTTGTTACGGAACAAACTCTTACAGGGCTTACCATGGCCTGCGACTTGAGGGACAATGCATCACTATTTGAGACTAGTGATGGATCTGAGGGCCTATGAAACAACAAATGTGCAATAGATCGATCAATGGGATTTGTGTTGGTTTCAACATCCATGAACCCAACAGCCCTGGAAGCAGATAAAATTCAATAAACAAGTGAAGAAAAGGAAAATATCAGAATATGAGAATCTTTCAAAGATCGCAAACTTAAACATCACAACATTCATAAGACAACACAAGAAAAGAGGATATACTTGTCCGGTTCCTCAGCTGCAGCTGAGCTGCTTGTTTGTCTACCATCGCTGTTGCCACCATTTGCATTCGCACAGTTATGTCTTTGTTCAGCACTCCTAGCTAACCGATAGAGACTATCCCTTATGCACAGTTTTGTCCTAATATCCAACTGATGTCAAGAAGAATCAGCCCACTAAATTCCACACAAAGTATATGAATAAATATAGAAGCGCAGTGTATAAGTGCATGTGAGAACCCTCGTCAATGGAATTGATACCATGCATTAACATCCATATATTTAACTCTACATGTCTATATGGAAGTGGATCAATGACGTCCATTATCTGATCCAAATGCTAAAAGATTTGACAAATATATGTTTGTCAGAAGATAAGACATGCTGAGCAAAATGCAAAAATATGAGAATCCTAGTGGCATAAATACACACCCGTTCCATGACCAATTGAAGCTGTCGAAAACTAGTTGCCTCAAGGGAGATGTCATCAAATACAGAACTCACGCACGAACTCTCCTGTGCATTTGAAGAATCAATTTCACCCTGCAATCCCGCTGAAAATCCTTCAATTTCACTGTGGCCTTCAAAATCATATACAGAAGAGGCAGCTTGTTTCTGAAGTGTGAATGAACCAGGTAACACTGATTGACCAGCAATATTAGCTTCTTTAGTGTTGCCGGGAAATGAAAGCTGTAACTCTTGCTGAAGAAGTTCCTTGTCAGTATTATCATTAAACGTTCTGACAGAATTCTCAAGTTTTGAGTTATAAAAACTTTTAACGGACTCCACCTGATTTGATGCATACGATGACTCCTTTAAAGAAGCAGATAGATGGGTACTGTTTCCTGATTTGGTGTCAGATTGAGTTGGACATACTGAAATTTGATCTGTGGAATGACTGTAATCCATATCCACATATGGGATAGGCATCTGTGCGTAATTCAAAGACTGAGGTCCCACAGTTTGATTATGCTGCTGACTACCTGGAGTTGATAAAGTTTGGTGGGATGAGCCCCCAAATAAATGCTTCATATCCAGATTCATGGTGCTATTGTGATGGAAAAAGCAACCATTTTCCATCTTTCGATCCTTTCTCTTCACAGCTGATTGATTTTGATGCTTTGCTTGCTTTTTCTGCCAGTTGACCTGTTATATGCAGAACCGTCAATAAAAGAAGTCCTTTCTTTTTCTGAGTAAAGAATGCAAGAACTTGAGATGTGAAATCAGCCATTTGATTCATCAGTATCTAGAAAATCGCAACACAAGTTTTCCATGCATGTATCAAAGTATGGGCGAACAGTTAGAACTGCATAAGGAATCTGAATACGGGATTCCAGTGAGCATCATTAGCAACAATAGTAATGGTGGTAAAAATATTGCACACAGCAACTAGACTCAGAAATGTCTTTAAAAGTTACTCACATGACCCAATAGTTATTAATCAGAACATAGCAATTCTAGAATTAAGGTTGAAAAATATACTACTAGGAAAATAGGCCATCATTGGCAATATGGCGTGTACAAGTGGTCATCTCTACTTACAGACTTTGCATCCGAACCATTGAAAAATAGTACAGGACTTGGAGCCGACTGGTCAACAGCAGTGGCAATTCTTGAATTTGTTTTGTCAGTAGTAACAAGGCCTTTCCTTTCAGAATCATTCAATGAACTGTTTAGTGCTGAAGCTACTGGCTGTTCGGAAGCACTGAATAATGCACCTGTCTCAGAGGTGGAAAACTTTGAACTCATCTTAATTTCATCTTCAGATCCTTCATTACATTGGGAAGACGGAAACCAGCACAACGCATCTTCATTACTAAGACTCTCCAGCCCAAATGTTGCATCACAACTTCTGCAAGTTCAAACATATTTACAGTCAACTATACATGCACATCCACTAAAATTAGTGGAGGAAAGTAAAAGTCTGGAATAATATAAAACTAGGCGTATGAGCCTTTGTGAAGAAAATTTCCGCTGGCTTATTGGGCATAAGCTCAAATCATTAAACATGAACAAAACAATTCTAGTTAACGACAACTTTTGGACAACCTGAACATCCTGTCAACATCCTCAAAATTGCCAATATCATCTGCCCACCCATAATACAATACGTCACTGCCTTCTTTGTCTTCACAACCATTGCCGAAAAAATTGAGATCATCTTTTGCCTGAGAAATATGACTGAGGGGATAGTCATAAGGACTATTGTCCAATGCAGTACTCTTTTCGCTCAGGATAGGGTCATCGGCAAAGAGTTCATTGTCCATTGTATCATCAGTTTCACTTTTCAAACAATGATTAGAAGTCTTTGTTTCTTCAGAAGCTATGTTTCTTTCTTTGACAGTAGTACTATCATACGAAGCAGTAAACACACCATCAGGGGCTTCTGACCATGAGCTCTTTTCTAACATTTTATCCGTCTGTGTTACAGTAGATGAGCTAGCTTCTTTCTTATGATTACTACGTTTAGTTCCAACATGAGAGCGATTGACAACACCAACTACTTCATGTCGAGGTTTCTTACGGCTCTCAACCTGAACTCCAACTTGACCCAATCCATTACCCGAATGAGGTACTATATGATCATCAGTCCCGCTAAATTCATCCCACACATTATCTTCAAGCTGCAAAATCAGTAACAAGATTTTAGCTGCTATGATCATCAAAATTCTTATCCAAACTAAAGAACATCAAAGAAGAAAGTGATATTAATAGAGGTTAAACCTTGGTTGACTGTCAATACTACCACTCCACCAAGGTTCACACCTTGGTTGAGATAGTCAGCGTTTCAGGTATACAGCCATAGGTTCCGAAATTCAAAACAAAAAGAAGAAAGCGATATTGATAAAGCTTAAACTTAGTTATTACCTCAAGGGATACATGGAATCAAGATTCAATCAGTTCTTACTTCAAGATACGTTCCAGTTAGAAAGAATTTGATCCATAAAATGATTTGGAAATTCATTAAGATAAAGCATATTCACTACAAACTCAATATCGTAGCAGAGTTGAGAAAACAACTAGAATTCAGCAAGGACTTATCACGTTCAACATGTTTGTCTTTCAGACCAAGCATTTATTACAATCAACTCCGACAAGTGTATAAATATTACTAATCCATTGGTGCCCATACTGAAAGAATGTCTTAGTTAATTAAAAAGCATAATCCTTGATACAAAAATCGTTCTAATCAAACAATCCCAACTGTTGAGTAGTACTCGAAACTGAAGAACCATCACAACGGTAGAATAATTTCTAGAGGGGCTCAACCTTTAACAGGATCTGTTAATGCAAGGTAAAAAAATAGAAACATGATGAGCAAAATGTGTGATGACCACATATCACTAGAAACTCCCCCCAGTTCACTGCGTCCTCTCTGCCTACACTTTTTAACTCACCAGTACAATCTTCAACAGAAAACTTCAATTTGCTTGGTTTGAGACTTAAAAATAAACTGTATTATAGAACTCTGGCAACAGTATTGGTTTCCAATATTATCAAATCAAAGGGATCTACAAAACTAAACTAATTTCAGAAAAAAGGTTATATTGAAGTACCAATATTACATGTGATGTTGATTCATGATACCAATACATAAATTTACTAGATCATTTGCAAATTAATTCAAAGCAACACATTATCAAAAGGTCCTTTATCGACATTCTTCTTCTTCCTCTTCTTCTTCTATCCTTATTTCTTTTCCATCATACCTATTTGTTGCGACCCGCCATGAACTGTGCATTTAGTTGTTGTCCACCACTCCTTAAAAATGAGCTTAATTCGAACCACAAATCAAAACAATGACTCACCAATGAACTAGTTTTTTTTTTCCCAATAACAAATTCCTAAGGGAGCTATAAAGAGATAAAACCAATGATTAACTAGCTGCATACAAGTCAAGCTTCATGTCAGAGAATCATACAAACAACCTAAGTATGAAGGCTTAGTAGAATAGAAGTGAATCAGAAATACAGAAACAAATAAATGTTATATTCTTAAAATGTAAATTAATATTGACATTATAAGATGACTCAATATGTATAGATTGGCCTATGATGAGGCAAAACGAAATTGGTTTCCAAAAAGACCATGAAGCTTGTAGTTCAGAGAAGGGTATCATGAAAAGTATTGAAAGTCCAACAACGTAATTCATATCACATGTTATTATGAATAGATATTACTTTGTATAAAGTTATTTTGCAGCCTTGCTACGAAACCTGCATCAGAATAGTAGCTAAGTAGAACAAGACAATCTAAACCTACAAATGCAAAAGGATCTATAAGACTGTAAGATCACCTCAAGATACTCACTTCTATAGTATCATATAGAAAGTTTTGATCATCAAAGGAATACTGATAGCAAAATGGTAAAGTAATCAAAACCAGCTCTTCAATATAAAGGAAACTAGTTAAGCAATTTCTACAGAATACTCTATTAAGTTTGTGAGTATTCTGTAGAAAATCACGATGCCAAAACAGAGAAATAATGAAACAAGTCTTTGATATGGAGGGAAATAGATAAACAACTTCATATTCTATCAATTTCAATGGTTTGAGACCGTTTAAGAGAAGGAACAGAATGTTCCCTAGTTCTCTAGGAAAACATAAATCCCCGCTTTTGACCGGGCTGAAGAGTAAGTCGACATGCAAGCTGGGTATGACACCACTTTAGCTTAAACCAGAAAGAAAAGGGTCTACTGATAAAAACTTTTGAATAAATCCTTGTTGAGACTATTAATTAACTCCCAACTGAAGATCATTGTAAGTAGCACTTAAAAGGAGCTAGCTAAATTTTTTACAAAGGAGTAATACTACTGAAAAATACTTTTTGTGCTCAAGAATTATGAATAAAGAACAAGATATACTGTATACAAACCAACTAAGAACTAAAACATGTCCTTAACAAATCAATACACAGCATTGAGTTAAACACAGTAGCAACGTGGGCTTAATCAATCTAGTAAAGTTTTAAAATAAGCGATGAACTAAAACACACGTGTCCACCATTTAAAGACAGGGAAGATTGGTTTCCAATGTAAAAAGAAAAAAAGACAGAAAACATGAGTAGGCTTAACCTTATGTATTACAAATGCAACTCAACTACCGTTTCTGTATTTTCCTTCTCCTTTAAATAATATAAGGGATGACTCATGCAACCTTTATAGGACCATTGTTCGTCATACTTCACGTTCTTTTTTTTACTAGTCAATTTTTTCTAGTACAACTAATAATACACAAGCCCCAAAACAAAACATTTTTCAGAAACAATATCCTCATGCTCTGAAGCGACTAACAAAACCAGTAAAGTCAGGCTATATGGCTAACACTTATCGCCAGAACAGAAAGGTTAACCAAAATCCCAACAAAGCAGCACACACAGATGATGTATAATCAAACAGCTGCATAAGCAAATCTCCATTAACCAATATATGGCTACCAATTCTTAGTGAAAAAACAAGGCTATTCCATAGTATAGAAATCCTTTGCTCATTGTTACATTTGGGTTAACATTTTGATTCAGTTGAGTCTAACTGATTATCTGTGGATTGTGCATCTTAGGATTGTCACTAAAAGCAGCAAACAAATTTAACCTTTCAAATTTTATAATGGTGGAAGAACTACTAATAGCTTTCTGTTAGTAATTAAAGAATGCAAATTGATCAGTAAGAAAGTACATAATATAAACTCCCACAAAATCACCCTTTATTTCTTATTCTCTATTACACCAACCTAGGCTGAAGAAACCTCGCAAATATATTCTCAACACAAAACAAGATGAAACAATTGAATGACCAGTAGTTAAACCTGATGCATAAAATAATGATAAAGGAAGGGATACAAAACTTTGTACCTCATAGACGCATAAGTCTGACATTCCTTCAAAATCCTCTACCCGCCACTGAAAATTTCTCGATAAGAAGTCATAATTATCATAATGCTGCTTCCAATTTTGTTTCTGATTCAGAAAAGAAAGACATATGCTAAAATTTGTTTTGATTGATTCAAGGTTCAAAAAAAAAGTCCAATTAAATCAAACACAAGATTGAGAAAATGCAAACAAAATCAACAGTAGAAGAGCTGCAATTATGACGTTGAAGCAAGTTACTGTGCTTCCTAGCTCTAACCAAGCAAGAGTTTAATAAACTAAAGAGGTATCCAACTAATCAAGAGTAGAAAAGTTTATGTGACTTATTTATGTGGATAAGTTTACACCATATTACATCAACCTTTAATTCAACAATCCAAAGACTAGCACAGAACTCCAATTCTATATTCTATAAACATGTAAACAAACCATCAAACTTGGGTTATTCTCTTGCTATCTTCCTTCACAGACTGCATCTATTCATCTTTTCACACATGAGAATCCACTAATCTACAATATTGAATGCAGAGATAAACAGAAAAGTCCTACTGACGATTTAAATGATCACTCATACAAAAACATCAAAACTTAGGCTCTGGTTTGGAGTCTCAGGATTAGTTCTATAACTATATCCCACATCACATAACAACGGCAGCTTCTCATGTTACTTAACATCGCAGAGTTTCCCACTTTCACGAACCAGAAATAACAGGTTAAACATAAATCAAATCACGTAACCCTAACTATTCGACTTCTAACATTTCCAACAGCTTTAGTTTCTTCATTCAGAGTAAATTTTCATTAGCAAACTAACTCAAAATTCGACCAAAACAAGAAAGAACAGACCTGAAAAACAGAAATGGTAAATCCTTTTATAAACCGATCGAACTTAAAAACTTTTGGAAAGAGAAGAAAGTGACAAAAACTATAACCGAATCTTGATTTCTCAGCAACCAAAACACTAAATCAGTCTGGATCTTCAGCAGTAACACTAAAACTCACCTGCAACTCAAACTGGCGAAAAGTCGATCGAACCTCTTCCTTCTCTCCTAAAAATTGAAAACTACCTCGGAACAAGCAAAAGCTTAACCTTTTGCTCCTACCAAAGTCACAATTCCGAGCCGAGCAGTAAAAAGAAAAAAAGGAGCTTCCAGAACCAGATGAGCTTCGTCTCTTTCCCTCTCTCTCTCTCTCTCTGGTTTTTTTATTTTTGATTTTAATTTTAACTGATAAAATTAATTAATAATACAGAGGAGTGGGAATTTTTAATATTTTAACGAAAAGAGAGTAAACAAATTGGACGCCACGTGGCGAGGAGATCAAGACAAGCAAACTTTGATATCAGAACTAGTGGAGGAGAGAAAGAGATGAGATCCGATCACTTTCTGCGTCCCCATTCGTCCACGTGTAGTGGTACTCTCTAGAACTTCGAAACGTGTCTAGGTCCCTTCCATCCAAAGGAATCCTTGTGGCGTGCACGTGATAGACGTCACTCGCTTTCCCTCTGCGTTTTTTTAAAGTTATTTCATAATAATCTTCTGACGTGGAAAGTGTTGATTGGACATATTCACCTATATTTTAAAAATAACAGAATAAGATTTATTTTTGTATTATCTAATTTTTGAATAAATGGATTAATTTTTATTATTTAATTTTAAATTACTCATTACAAAGTATTAAATTAAATATTTAATAATACGTTAGTGCATATAATATATCATTCATTTTATAAAAAACTAAATATAAATGACATTATTTCATCTTAACATTTAAAATTTTAAATACCTAGTAATTTTAAGAAATTTAATTAATAAAAATTTTCAGAGATGGTACAATTATTTAATTTGTGTTGAAATTAATAAAAAGGTTTATGTTTAATTAAATTAATTTAAATTAGGTATGACAATTGGTCAACTCATAAGTCATCTCTCCAATTTTTAAAATAATTTCATTAAAATTAAAGTTATAAAGTAATTTTTTTAATTGAGTCCGGACCTCGGCTGCCTAAACCTAGGCTTACCTGAGGTCCAATTTTTTTAGGCAAAATAATGAACTATTGGATGACTTATTGAAAACATCTAAATTATGGTCAATCCTATTATCATCCCTTTTTTTTTTGTAGAAATGGTGAGAGCAAAGTCCTTAAAAATTAAAATTAAGCCATCAGTCTAGTAGCACTGGCACGTCGTTAAACTTGACCCTCCAAATCATCAGTTACAATCTATTGTATCGACTTTAGACAATTCTCGAACTGTTGAATACCTCGTGTGTTAACAATGGCTAACTTGGTCAAATGATCTGCAACCCTGTTAGCTTCCCTACGTCTATAAACAAGGCTAACACTCCAGTCACGCTTGAGATAGTCATCAATAGTATAAATAAGCCTATTTGGTAACGAAACATTATTTCATCTGTTCAACATTTTGAAAACATCACTATTGTCGCATTCGACAACAAGGTTACGGAAGTCTCGTCCCTAATTTAAATTCTCAAGAATGAGTTCAAGGTGTAAGAACTTGAGAAGTTGGTGCAAAAAATGCATTGAACATCTTCGTCCAATTACGTCTCCTCGTGTGAATCTCTTGCCTAAAGATACCGGAGATGTTGATCCTGACATTATAGTGGGCTAAGTTTTGACTGATGATTGGATTCAGTATGTTTCACGTGAGGGATGAGATTGGACATGTATTAGATGACAATGAGCACATGGCTGATTTATACTTGAAAAGGAAAATGGACCCAGATGGCTCTGTTAGGATCTGCAACTTCAAATTATCCTGCAACTTCAATTGGTTCTTAAAGAAGTTCAAGTTTGGTGAAGTAATCACCAAATTATCCTGCTTAATTCAGTTATTGAGATTTTTAATCTGCTTTTGTGAAGTAAACTGAAAATTGTTCTTCAACTGATGTCAAGTTGCAGGTTCGTGAATATATTGATAACACAGAAAACTATGTGAACATCCAATAAGCGAAATGAGCTCATACAGCTCCAGCCAATGCTAACCATCACGGCATCTCCAGTAGCATTAGCAACTTGATTGCTGGAATATTATACAATTTACAGGGGATATTTGGGCATGTTGTGGGAGGTTATAAAACATTTGTTTCTTCATTTTCCTGCTTCTTGGATACAGAAGGTGGAAGACGTTAAAACTACTTGGTTCCTAGTCATAGGGGTTGGGCTTTTGGTCCACTGAAGTTGGGTTTCAGATAAGAGGATTTCTTTTTGATCTGGGGTTCCAACAAAAGCTTCAAAGCTCTGTTACATAACATGCAAAGAATGCAGAATAGCCATGGATAAAGTTTAATTTGGTCAGAGTTGAAGGCACAAAGAATATTTAGTCTCGCGTTGAATTTTGAATTTAAAAATATTTAACTTTGTTCGAAGAGAGGGTTTGGTAGAATTACCAAATTGGATTTTAGGCTTCTTCAGCTTAAGAGGAGAGCGATGTCAGCCCATACCACAATGTTGGGGCTTTTCTCAGTCAGTTAGGCATAGAGACAGTCTACTTCGTAGCATCGGATCGTAACGAGAGGAAAAAACGACGAAAAGCCTAATGGATTTTGTGGAAAATCTATCTGATAATCCACACCTTTTC
>JAOSBO010000108.1:40631-58102 GCA_027563915.1 Erythroxylum rotundifolium | reverse complement strand
TTTTACCAATTTACCCCTTCTTTTATTAGGAAATTCCTATTAACTCCTTCACTTAATTTTAATTACTTCTTTTAATCTATACCACCATATAAATTAAAAAAAATACCTTATTAGACTCCAAAAATTCCTAATTCATAAATTCTAATTTTTTTCATACTAGATAATTTAATAAAATAAAGAAAATAAAAATAAAATGAAAAAATCCTAAAATCGGGACACAACATAGGAACTAAATTTTTTGGTGCCTAGGTGTGATGAAAGTTGTGATGACAATATGATATAATATTTTATTCAATGCAATTTTATTGATTAATTTATTATGATTTAATTATTTTCTTGAACTAATATATCTAGAATATTAATTTGATTTCATATGATAAAGGTTGAGAAATGCTTTTGTTTGAATAGATCTACCATAATTAGAAAGGAGTTGCATGTAAACCTAGAGATAGGTTGGCATAAATCCTCTAAGATTAGGTCAAACCTAACAGTGAAATTCATGAATCAATAATGCAATCTTAATGAGATTTTAGTTAATCAACCAAGGGTTAGTTGTTAATAGTCTTGCGAAATATATTAACATGAGATAGGAATTTCCAAGGACCAATAATCAATGATTTAATTGCAAGATAAAAGGTTAGTATTTAAGATATCTTAAGGGGATTCATCATCTAGGTACAACTTATTTGGCACTGGCTATTCATAGTATTTTCTTTATCTGAGTTCATTATTTTTTCAACTTTAGTTTTTTTTAATTTTCATGTAAATTCACATTGATTCAACAATTAGATAATAGAAAAAAGGGTTAATAATAGAATCTACAGTCCTCGTGGTGTTGACCTGTACTTCTCAGTACGAGTCATAACTACACTAAGCACTTGCAGTTAAAACTTATAAATCTTTATAAGTAAATAAATTCAATCGAGTTTTTAGCATCATTGCCACAAAATTTAGTATTAGGAAAGCCTATATTTTATTAATATAACCTTTAATATTTTACCTTTTTTTAATTAATTAATTTATTTTATTGAATCCTTGTTTTTCTTGTCTTTCACAGATCTTAGGTTAGTTTATGAACTGAAGTAATCCATTGAGCTTAGTAGATGAAGATCTAAAGATTAAGGGAATAACTCGTAGAAATCTCCTTCGAACCTAGCTTATAAAATTCAAGTTAGATCGACAAATAGATCAGAACTTAGAAGGTTATATTAATACTGAAGAATTAGGAACCATGGTAGACCAACCAAAAATGATGTTTAATTACGCTAAACTGAAATTGACAAGAGCAGAGTCCAACATCATTAGGCTGACTGTTAATGCCAATAGTTTCAAAATTAAGTTAAGTATCACTCAGATGGTGTAACAATTTGTTCAATTTGATGGGCTATGAGATGAAGATTTTAACGCACATATCTCAAACCTTTTGGAGATTTGTGATACTTTTAAGATTAATGGTGCCAATGATGACACAATTAGATTAAAATTATCCCGTTTTCAATGAGGGGTAAGGAAAAGCAATGCCTAAAATCTCTAACTAGATCATCACTTACTACGTGGGATCAAGTAGTAGAGAAATTTCTTTTAAAGTACTTTCCACTAGCAAAGGTTGTAAAGCTGAGGAATGATATGTCCTCCTATTTTCAGGCTAATTAAGATGCATTAAATGACATATAGGAGAGGTTCAAGGAGATGTTGAGGAAATGCCCACATTATAGTCTACAATTATGGATGCAAATTCAGATATTCTATAATATGCTAAATAAGATTTTAAGGTAGATGATAAATGTAGCAACTGGGGGTACTTTGAATGATAAGACAACAGAAGCATCCCATGAACTTATTAAAGACATGATGATGAATTACAACTATTAGTGGGGCTCTTTTCGAGCAAGACTTAACAAGCCAATAGGGGTATATGAAGTAGATGCAGTATCATAATTGGAAAACTAGCTTGAGGTTTTAAATAGAAAAATTGATGGATTAACTATGAGTCATCAGTTTTGAGTTATATAGTGTGAGGTGTACAAGCTAAGACATTCAGGCAAAGACAATCAAGCACTATAGACTAAACATACGCATTACATGGTGAATGCTCCCAGACCTTAGGACAATCCATAAGATAATACGTACAATTAGGATGGAGGAATCACCCCAATTTATCTTAGGGGAGTTAGGGGAAAGTAAGGAACAACCTCCATTGGGATTTCAGTAACAACCACCTCAAGCTAAGAAGCCAACTCAAAAAGATATGATGGCTAAATTTGCTCAAGAATAAGACATAAGAAATCAAAGAATAGAGGCTTTTATACCTAACTTAGAGATTTAGTTCAGTCAACTGGAAAAAATATTATCTGGAAGACCTTAGGGGAGTTTTCCTAGTACCACTGAGACAAATCTTAAAAATTTATGTGAATGAAGTCACCTTTAGAAATAAAAAGGAACTGCAAGTTGATAGCAAGATCCAAAGTAGGGAGGAGAGTGGAAAAAAGAGTCAAGAGAAAGCTAAAGATGTAATGCCATATCCAAAAATTAAAGAATTCTAGCCTACTATCCCATATCTAACAATCTTCAAGAAATATTACATGGATGAGCAATTCGGTAAATTTCTTGAAATTTTTAAACAACTTCATGTCAACTTACCTTTTGCTAAAGCTCTTTTTCAGATCCCCATTTACGCAAAATTCTTAAAGGAATTACCATCTAAAAAGAGGAAACCAGAGGAGTTAGCTACTGTGAGACTAAGTAAGGCTTAGTGATCCTGCAAAACAAATTACTTAAGAAGCTTAAAGATCTAGGGAGTTTTACTACCCTTTGTTTTATTGGTAATTTGTCATTAGAAAAGGCTTTAGTTAATTTGGGAGCTAGTATTAATTTGATACCCTACAATTATTTAAAAAATTAGGATTAGGGGAACCCAAACCTATTAGGATGAGTGTTCAATTGGTCGATAGATCTATTAAATATCTTAGGGGGTATCATTATAGATGTACTCATTAAAACTGATAGGTTCACCTTCCTAGTGGATTTCGTAATACTTGACACAGATGAATATATAAGTATCTTTAATTCTAGGTTGAGCCTTCCTAGCTATAGATAAAACCATTATTAATGTATATTATTCAAGGCGAGGAAGAAGATGAGGCTAATAAGGCTCTTATAAGAAAGAAAGAGTTAGAAGGAATCGATAAAGATAAAGAGACAAGGTTGAAACCCTCTGACAGGCCTCTATCCTGTAATAACTAGGTGACCTGTCTGGCACTCCATTGTGGCTCTCCACTCAATGTCCAAGTCAGCTGAAAAGTTCCCGTGACATTAAGCCTATTGCCCTTGTTAAGGAAATATGCAATTCATAATAAGAAATGTAAACAGTGGAGTTTTCTAGTTTATTAAAAATTTCAACAACACAATGACTATATTTTGATATGACAAAAATTTCAAAGTCCCTATAAAAATTCATAAAACTTATATTATCACATCAATTTCTTAACTCCAAATTGTGAAATTCAAAGCCACTCATATGCAATCTCAAATAGTTACATCAATAAACTTTGAAAAGAAAAAACAAAGTCATACGTTCCATTTAAAAACTTTTATACACATCCATTCTTTATATAAATGTACTTTCTAAAACATGTTCAAAGGTATACAATAGTTCTAAAAAATATGTACAAGGCAAAATAAAAATGCCTACATAGTAGTACTTGACGAAGTTGACTACTCGTGAGGTGGAGTTCTTACTACCGAAGCCCTTGAGTGTGCACCTAAGAGGTGTTATTTATAAACAGAAAATAAAGGGTGAGCTAAACGAGCTCAATGATTATTATTAGTTTCCAATAAAAACATTTATACAAATATTAGCCTCCATAAAAGAAAACAATTTCTTTTCTTTTCAAGTCCTTACAAAACACATTCTTTTCTTTTCATAAGATCAATGCATATGTGAAACAAAACATATGTATTTTTCTAAGATCAAGTTCCACTTTTCTTGTAAAGTATATAGTGATGGTAATAAATAATTTCATGAACTTTCTTTTTAAAACATAGCCTATCACTAACCTCTATATATTGATTGTTATGAAGCTGGTTCTGAATCACTTATCCGTGCCCAATTAACCTTTATATACTGATTGTTATGAAGCTGATTTTGCATCGCTTACCCATAAAGATGCTAACACTACATATAAATCAGTGGTTACGAAACTGGTTCTGCATTGTTTACCTATAACGATGCTAGCACTACATATAAATCAGTGGATATGGAGTTGGCTCTGCATTGATTACCCATAATAGTGCTAGCACAATATATATTCCACACATGTAGAGGGCGACCCACAACATATACTAACAAGCACAACACCACCCATATTAGTAATAGACACCCCAAAACACCACCATGAACGTTCAGATGTGCTCTGATCAATATAATTGTATGTATAAAGACCTAACAATGTAATATGGGCTAAATCATAATTAATACATGAGCACCCTTTATTTCAATACCAATTAAAAACATAGTCAAATTCCATTTCTGTGCCAATTTAAAACATATGCAAATTTTAATTCAATGCCAATTCAAAGTGTGTGTACGTTTCATTAGTTTCCAAGTGCATCCAAAACTCAATTCAATGCTAAATCAAAGCATATGTGAACTTCATGAAGATTAAATTTTAAACTCAAGTAGTAACACCATTGGAATTATTCATAAACATACTTTTCATATAGTATGGTAAAATCCATCTTAACAAATCAATTTAAATACACACTCAATATTTGTCGTTTATCATAAACCATCCTCACATGTTTGGTGCTTTTCCTTTATTAGTCCCAAGTCCGTGGTGAAGAGAAAATTTTATTGTCTTACTCAGCTATGAGGAAGACCCCTGAAGGGTTCCTAAAACCTGCCAAGTACATCCATAGCTTATCTCTTTGATTTACAAATTTTATGACAAAGGGCTTAACCGAAATCTTAGCATTTAGTATGATCAAAATTCTGTTTTCTTTTCATTCAACCATTAAACAACCATTGAATAATGTCTATGATTTATACATGCTGTCTTCTTTCCATTCAAATAACATACATAGTCTACACATTATGTTTTCCTTACATTGAACCATTAAACTATATACAACTTACATTCTTCCATTGAATAGCCATTAAGCCACGTATACAGCTTCTACATGCTGCAAATTAATACCTACTAAATAACATATATAGGATATGGATATACATGCTGTTTTCGTCTCCATTTACTATGATGTTTTTCTCTTCATTTAACCATGCCTCCATTTGTTCTTTAATTATCATATACCAAACGTTCAAATTAGGTTTTGAAGTCTTCTAGAAATATGTTCTTCTATGTCTCTCATTTTCATATCATCTTAAATCATGCCATTTCAACTTCTAAATTATGAAACATGTACCAAAAATCAAAAGTTGTTTCAACATAGAGATAGTATCAGGTTACCATATTCAATCTCAATTTTCATTATCATTAAGCTAGAATTAGGTATTGGTCTCTTCTAGATATTTCATTACTATGTATTTGTTTCATTTACATTTAAAATCACCCAATTTGGAGTTCTTTAGACTAAGTTATGGCTAAAACACTAGGATTGTTCAAGGAAACCGAGAATCCTAATATAGAATTTCACTAAATATAGTTAGGAAAACTTACCAATTTTTTCAATCTTTTGGAAAATGGCAAACTTTCTTCAAATCATGCTCCAAACCATGGAAAATAAGCTGCACCCTTCTTCTTTCAAGCTTGGCAGAAACCCACCTTTGGCTCTCTACTTTTCTTCTTTTGTTTTTCATTAGGGATAACTCACTTTCACTCTCACGGTTATGACAAAAAGAATGAAGCAATTGTCTTAAGTTTACTCCTTTAACTCATGACACATTTCATCTTCTATTATGAATCATCAATCCACTATTTAACATGTAAAATGACCAATTTGCCCCTAATCACTGTGCAAAAAGACCAAATTGTCTCTTAATGAATTTAATTCATTGACGAACCAAATTACAATCAGAAAATATTCTGCAACAAGTTTATCATCAAGTTGACCATGGAATACTCTTATTAGGGTCAATATGTATTGACTGGAAGCTTTAAATTTTTTTTTTGAATGGGATTAGAAACATCAATATCCATTATTTTCTGAAAAGGGTATTTTAAGTCCTAAACTTCTTGAATTCCCGAAATCCATCCAATCGAAATTATTTTCAATCCATTTTAGTACCATTAGACTCTAATACTTATTATGAATATTTTCAATTCTTTTCAAGGTTGGAACCCTAAAATCGCTATTCATGCAAAAAAATACTATTCACCGAACAAAATTTTTTTACCTTCATTGAAAGGAAAGGTAAGTTTTATACCCTCAATCAAAGAACCACCAGAGTTAGAGTTGAAGAAATTTCCCTGATCAGTTAGAATATGAATTTCTTGAGAAGGAGCCAAAACTACCCATAATTATTACATTAACTATTGAAGTGGATTTTAAAAAATTGTTAAATGTGTTTTACGAAGTGTAAGAGAGCCATTACTTGGAAGCTAGATAATATTAGAGGAATCAACCCTTCCTTTTGCCCATACAAGATTTTGATGAAGGAGGAGTTTAAACTTGTACTATAACCCCAAAGAAGGTTTAATCCTGATATGAAGGAAGTGTGTAAAGGTAGAGATAATTAAAATCTTTAATACTAGCTATTTCTGATAGTTCCTAGGTGAGTCCCATGCAGGTTGTACCAAAGAAGGGAGGAATGATGGTGGCATCCAATAAGAAGAACGAGTTGATTCCTACAAGAGTTGTTACTAGGTAGAGAATGTGCATTAATTACAAGAAGTTAAACGATGTAACAAGGAATGACCACTCCCCTTTGCCTTTCATAAGCCAAATGTTTGAATAACAAGTTGGTCACATTTACTATTATTTATTAGATGGACTTTTAGGCTACATTCAAATACCAATTTCCTTGAAAGATTAAGAGAAAATAATATTCACGTGTCCTTATTGTATATTCACTTATAGGAGGATGCCTTTTGGATTGTGCAATACACTTACTACGTTTCAGAGGTGCATAATGGGTATCTTTAATGATCTAGTAGAGGATATAATGGAGGTATTTATAGATGAGTTTTTTGTTTTCAGTGATTCTTTTGATTTATGCCTCCATAATTTAGACAAAGTGTTAAAGAGGTGTGAGAAAACAAATCTAATGCTAAATTGTAAAAAAATGTCGTTTCATGGAACAAAAGGACATAGTTTTAGGCCATAAAACTTCTCATAGGTGTATTGAGGTAGATAAAGAAAGTATTGAGGTTGATAAAGAAAAAATTGAAGTGATAGAGAAACTACCATTCCTTTCCTCAGTTAAGGATATAAGAAGGTTTTTAGGTTATGTGGGCTTTTATAAAAGATTTATCAAGGATTTTTCTAAGATTGTTGGGCCTTTAACCATGTTATTAGAGAAAAATATTCCTTTTAAATTTACTCAAGAATGTTTAGATGCTTTTAAGATTCTTAACAAAAAGTTGACAAATGCCCTAATTATGGTTGCAATAGATTGGGATTTACTGTTTGAGCTAGATGGTAGTGATTTTGTAGTAGTGCAGTACTTAGACAGCAAAAGGACAAACATTTTCAACCAATTTACTATGCTAGCAAGACTTTGACGAATGTCTAGGAGAATTATCCCATCATAGAGAAAGAATTGTTAATAGGGTTTTTTTATTTTAATAAATTTACATCTTATCTAATTTTGTTAAAGTTTTTGTTTATAGTAATGATTCCACATTGAGACACTTACTAAATAAACTAGATACTGAGTTTAGACTAATTAGATGGATTTCGTTGCTTTTGGAATTTAATTAAGAGATTAAGGACAAGAAAGGAGTTGAAAACTTGATAGTAAACCATCTATCTCACCTTGAAAACCTAAAATTGAAGAAGTTGAATGAAGAAGGCATTGAAGATTCATGTCTGGAAGACTGCCTTTATAATTTGGAGGACCTAAGTAAGGTCAAAAGCCCTTAGTTTGAAAATATTGCAAATTATTTAGTGGCTATAATCTTATCTGAAGGTCTTTCTTATCAGTAAAAGGAAAAACTCTTTACTGATTTGAGGAACTATTTTGGGAAGCTCCATATTTGTTTTGTATCTACATAAACCAAATAGTGAGAAGATGTGTATCTCACTTAAAGGGGTGGAAGATCCTATGACATTGTCGTGTTGGATCTACGGAAGGGTACCATAGTGTGAGTAGGATGACTTAGAAGAACCTCGAGTTAGGTTTTTATTGGCCTTAAATTTTTAAGGATGCATAAAGTTACGTAATTGTATGTGATATATGCCAATGATTAGGTAATATTTCTTGCCATAATAAGATGGTTCAAATTTTCATTCTTGTTTGTGAAGTGTTTGATTTTGGGCATTAATTTTATAGGTTCATTTCCAACTTCATTTGGTAATAGATACATCCTAGTAGTTGTCGACTATGTTTCTAAATGAGTACACTATAAGAAAACCATACATGAACAACGGAAACTCAACAAAGGAATTAATTCCATAGTTAATTACCTACAAAAATCAATATCAGTCGATAAAACTGTCGTGAAAAATTTAATTTTATGATGGACGAGATTGTTATCGGTAAAGGTAGAGGGAAAACATTTGTGCAAATTTACCAACGGAATATAGTGACAGAAATGCCATAATCATTAGTAAATTAGGTGGGAACAGTTCCTGCAATTAAATAGTGTCGAAATTTTACCGATAGATATGTTGTCTATTGGTGAATTTTACGTAGTGTGTTCCATCGGTGATTTTCTGATGGTCTTTACTTTCTATCATTAAATTCAGATTAATAGTTTTAAAAAATTGAACCAAACAATGTCGTTTTGGTTAGAGGTTAAAGGATCCTCGAACCTTCCTTCTAATTTCTCCTCTGTTTCTTCATTGTTTTTCATCGCATCGCTACTTGAACCTCATCATCTACATCTCCTCTTGTGACCGTCAACAGCTGTCGCCGTCTAGAGCGTCTCCTCTCTATCGACTATATTGATTAGGGTATGCATTTGGTAAATTGATTAAGTTATATATGAATTGCTAAATTGATTGGGTTATATGAATTGGATGTGTTGATTAGGGTATGAATGTGCTTAATTTGTAGAATTTGCTGAATTAGGGTATGAATGTACTTAATCGAAGTATCATATTTGAGTTTATTGCATTACTTTCTTAATGTTCTAGTTAAGCAAGTTTGGTATGGTTTCTTCATCTCTAAAATGAAATAAGTAATGAATTTACTAAAGAGGTTCCATATATTGAATTATAAGGTAGCAAATGCACTTAAGCATATGAATGACAAGTTCCAAATGAAGGATGGCATTAAACTAGTTAGTTAACAAGATTACAAGATCCTAGTAAAAGGACTGATCTATTTAACTTATACTAGGTCTAAAATTCCTTATTTGGTGGGTATAGTGTCTAGGTTTATGCACTTTCATTTGAAGCACCATTTTAAAGCTATAAAATGAATATTGTGTTATATAATAAACACTCTCGATTTGGGAATATGGTATAAGAATATGGTGCATTACAAGCTGATTGGATATATGACCCCCGCTGGTAGTCTTCAATGCACTAAATTGTTAACTCTTTTTTTGTTCATTCTTCATAAATCTAATATAAACCTAATAATAACTACATAGTTTGCCACAACTTCCCTGAATTTTGTTCCCTAAAAACCATCCCTAATGTATTCTTAAGAGGAATATTTGGTTTATGTGAAAAACTTTTGCTTGTGCTTCTTAGTGATACATTAGAGAAATCCTCACTAGGTACTAGTATTTGTCAAGAAACCTTCTATAGTTAGATGAGCCAAACAATTTTAAAGACTTCATAAGTGACTCACAATCTCATTTTTAATAGGCGAACTATCAATAAAGAAAACAACTCAGTACTCTCAACTAGGTGTAGCGCTTACTCTTGCTATCACTTTGATTTCTCTTGAATCTTGCTTTTGTTAGTTGTTGAGCTCTTACAAATCCTTCTTATACTATTTACCAGTCTATAAATTTTTTTCTAGTGTTAATGCCTTTCATTTTATCAAAATATTATGATGATGAGTCATTTTGATGATTATTAATTAGCCCTTCATTTTGTTGATCACATGATCTAAACTAGGAAAAAATGTCTCACATCGTAAGAGATAGTCAATTGAATATCCTTTAGTCTACTCTAAACTCCTATCTATCTAATGATGCTTCTTCTCTAACACCTTAACACTCCTTCAAGTTGTTTTGAAACATTAAGTAACGCTCAAGCAATTATAAGTAACTTCTTTAGTTCTAATACTTTCACTTTCAAATCTCTAATTGTGAGCATTAAGTCTTGGAACATCATCTCATAGTCTTATCAATTCATTTAAACCTTAAGAAATAACAAGGCTTTAATATTAACTACAAAGGTTCAACAAACCTTATCTTGCAAATATTGTTTTCCAATGTAACTTATCAATAGTTAAGCAACCTCATTAGTGGTCCAATATTTTTTTTACATTAGTTATGGCACTTAGATTTTCTTACGTTATATTAGCTAGTTAATGTATATCTTAGAAATTTTAAATTTGTAAAATGCCATGTCTAAGCCTTTAATATTTCTAATTTCTATGGATAAGCCCTTAAAATTCTAAAATTAACATATTCTACGTTACTATTGCCATATAGTCACAAATTATTAACATATTAGAAGTTTGTAACATACCTTCATATATTTTTCTCAATGGAATAAATAATTCCTTATTGTTATCATATAAAAACTACTTAATTCCAACATTTTCACTAAGTTATATGTAAATAAGGGGTATTACTTAAACAGATTTTAATGTTAATAGCTAAATTAAAATCTTTAAAAGGTTTGGAGTTTGTTTAGATTTTTTTAGAAACTTTAAGAGTTAATTTGTACCTTTTTCCTTGAGAAATTAAATTTTAAGATTTTATCTATTATTTATATGATATGAGTTTTATGAAATCTTAACTTTGAGATATAATTTCTTTTGCAATTGTATATTGAAAAGTCATCAATTTACCTTGAATATATTTTGGCATATTTATCTTGGCACAAGTTTCAATATTCTTGATAAGGAACACATTTTGAAACGTTAAGATAGTCAACATGCAAATTATATCTTTTGCTTACTATTTAGTCAATTTATTTTTTAAAATTAAATAATAAGGCATAAATAAAGTGGAAGTCCTTTTTTAACTTTCAAAATCAAAATAATGATAAAGATAGCATTATCCTTCTTTTATTATAAAATTCTAGTTTTGCTATACAAATCTATTGCTTCCCTCTTACCGAATGACCATTTTAGACTCTCTAGCAATTTGACTCTCATTGTTTGTGTTTTTATAAGCAATAAAGTGAGATGATCTAGGTTTTGATTAAATGCAGGGATTCTTTTTTTCAGTAAGAGGGATATATTTTAGTGGATCTATTAAAAATAGAAGAATCCTCATACCTCTTACAAAGTAAGTAATCTCTTAACAATATTGGTGATACAATTGCTAAATTTTCAATCAAATGATTATTGTATAGTTATATTTGAAGAATAAGTGATTTAATGTCTTTAAACACAAGTTGTATAACATATCTATTGGATTGTGATTATGTAATCCTTTACTCTGTTCATGGTGCTTGTTCAATTCACAATACACTAATCATTTGATGTTATCTTTTTGGATGGCATACTGATGTCAAAAACTTTTTGATGGGAAACAGGGTGGCGTTATCTTTTTGGATGTATGTACTTCTGTACATAAATGAGTGAAATGAAGAAAACTTTCATATTTTCCCTATGTGATTTCACAAAAGAAAGGATGCCAATTCAATAGTCTACTCTACTACTTAACACGGAAATAATAATGCATGTCTTTTGTTATGCATGTCAAAGTAAACTAGAAGGCATCACTTAATTACATGTATAGTTACTCAAATTTGTCATCATACTATAAGCCTCCAACACTAGCAATTTAAATGTGTTTTTGCAAATGTCTCCTTCAATATTACTTCAGTAAAAGGATTAAATAGGCCGAAGAAAGTTTGTTCATGATCTTACCCATATAGCATAATAGACCATATTAGTTTATGATGTTGTATTAGCACAAGCGTATTATATTAAATATTTCATTTGCAGGCCCTATATTATGTTGAAGAGCATCACCCATATTTCTTCATTGTAGTCTGAAGTTGTCCATCCATTCAGGTTAGTCGTCCAACTAATATTTACCATATGTATTGCTTTAATAATCTAATTATGATACCTTCGGATTTTGTTTAAATACAATGGGGGTCTTGAATTCGTGTTATTATTTAGAATATTCTTATAATCATTGATGAGTTTTTATGTTCTTCTTTAATAGTATAAGTATTTACTATATGTGGAATGAGTTTGAAATCAGTTGTAGGTGATTAATTCGATCGATTAATCATATGTGATTAATTCGATCGATTAATACTTCAACTTCGATATGATTAATGCAAACATAGTATAAACACAAAGAATTAATACGTTTCATAGATAAGACAATTCGTTCCATAATAAACCCTAGTAAGATGGTCTATAAGCTGGAAACCATAATGTAGCTCTTGTGAGTTTTATCGGTGAAAAATTCCATAAGCCTAAGAGTCACAACGAGAACTTATTTTCTTGATTCACAGGTGTAAGCAATGCCATGTACCATAGTTTTGAAATCAACTGTAGGTGATTAATTCAATTGGTTAATACTTAGGGGATGCGTAAAGTTTAGATGTTCTGTAAATTTTGGGGTACCATGAAGGATACTAACTATCAAATCACTATGTTAAATTAATAGTTTTGTAGAAATGAGTAATGTTGATAAACCTTGGATGTATAGACGATTATCACGTGATGGTTTTATTAATCCTGAATTTGTTGAGGGAGTTGAAGCTTTTGTTCATTATATATGTTCTCAACCTGCATATATGGATGAGCCAAAGATCAGATGTCCATGTAAAAAGTGCAAACACATTCGTTTCCTTCCTATTGATGAAGTGAATGGGCATTTGTTGAGAAAAGGATTTGTCTCAAATTATTTTGAGTGGACACGACATGGGGAATCGTTGATTTGTAACACCTCGAGGGATACAATCGTCAATGAGCTTAAATGAGTTTGAAGGGGGGATCGGATTTAGAGCAAATAAAGTGGATGCAAATGAAAATCCTTACATACAAAATGATTTATGATGTAGCCAGTTATACATTTCAGAAAAATATAGAAAATCTTGAAGAAGAACCCAACCCATAATCTAAACAGATTTTTGACTTACTACACTCAGCTGACCAAGAACTATGGCCAAATTGTGAGACAATGACTCAATTGTCTTCAATTGCTTGTGTCTTAAACATAAAGTCTGAAGGGCATATTTCTAATCATAGTTTTGATAAAATTCTTGGATGGTATAATGAATCATTACCTCCTGATCACACAATGGTTGATAGTTCTTATAATGTGAAAAAAATTATTAGGGTTTTTGGATTGCCTGTTAAAAAGATTGATTATTGGAAATTGGGATGTATGTTGTATTGGTGTGATGATATGGAATTACAAGAGTGCAAATTTTGTGGTCAATCTAGGTTCAAGCTTAGAAAGCGTTCTATGAATGGAAAGTTAGTACCCTGGAAGCGGATGTATTATTTCTTGCTAACTTCGAGACTTCAAAGACTATATGCTTCTGATGTTTCTGCATCTCACATGAGATGGCATAATGAACACTAATAGGAAGATGGAATAATGAGTCATCCGTAAGATGCATTGGTATGGAAGCATTTCAGTGACACCCATTATGAGTTTGCAGCTGAAAGTCAAAATGTTAAGTTGGGATTATCGATGGATGGATTCCAATTTTTTAGTCAATCCAGCCAACAATATTCATTATGGCTAGTCATAATTACTCCTTATAATTTGCCTCCATGGATGTGTATGAAAGAGGCATATATGTTCTTGAAAGTAATTATTCCAGGGCCTACAAATCCAAAGCATAAAGTTGATGTATTCTTACAACTATTGATATCTGAATTGCAACATCTTTGAGAATATGGAGTTGAGACATATAATATGTCTTTGAAACAAAATTTTGTATTGAGAGCAACTTTGATGTGGACAATTAGTGATTTTTTGGCGTATGCTATGTTGTCTAGATAGAGCACAACAGGAAAATAGGCTTGTACTTATTGTGGAAATGATTCTGATGCGTTTTATCTTCTAAACGGGGACAAAATATGTTAGTTTGATAACCACAGAAAATTTCTTCCTCTAGATCATCCATTTAGGCACAATAATCAAAGTTTCATTAATAATAGGATGGTAAAAACCCCTCCTCCCCTTAAAAAAGCTGGTGAACATATATTGTAGGAGATTGGGGAATTAGGCTTACTAGAAGTTATAGAATTTGAAGTTGATGAAATTAATACAAGCATTAGTAGAAACTTTGGCTGGAGAAAATGAAGCATCTTTTGGGATTTTTCATATTGAAAAACTAATTTGGTACGTCATAATCTAGATCTAATGCATATTTTAAAAAATATTTTTGATAATTTGTTTAATACCATTATTAAACATTGGGGGGGGAGAGAGATAAAAGACAATGCAAAATTACGAGCTGATTTGAAACTTTTTTTCAAAGGAATGAGTTACATAAAGAGCTTCACATCAGTAAATATCAGAAAGCATGTTACACTTTGGACAAAAAGCATAAGGAAATACTGTCTGAATGGTTGAAAGGTCTAAGGTTTCCCAATGGTTATGTTTCAAACTTGGCAAGGTGTGGACATGAGGAAATACAAATTATTTAGGATGAAAAGTCATAATTTTCATGTTTTTATGCAAAGGCTAATTCCAATTACATTTCGAGAGTTGCTACTAAATAAGGTTTGGGAAGTAATAATAGAATTAAGTTTTTTTTTCAAAAACTTAACATCATCTAAAATTAAGTTGGCTAAAATGGAAAAACTAGAAAGGAAAATTCCAATAATTTTGTGCAAGTTAGAAGTGATATTTCTTGCGAGCTTCTTTGACTGTATGGAGCATCTACCTATCCATTTAGCACACGAGACTAAACTAGCCGGTCCAGTTGAATATCATTGGATGTATCCATTTGAGAGGTACGTAATTCAACAAAAATGATTATAATTGAAGTCATATCATGTTCTCATAACTAAATTCGTATAAACCTATTCGCTTATATAGGTGTTTGCATCACTTAAAGAAAATATGAAGAACAAGGCTAGAGTTGAAGGTTCGATATGTAATGCTTATTTAGTGAAGGAAGCTAGTACATTTTGTTCACATTATTTTGAGTTACATGTTAATACAAGAGAAAGAAAGGTTCCTCGTAATGACGATGGGGTTGAATTAGTGATGTTGATGGTAACTTATCCATTTTCACATATCCTGGATGAACATATGGATGTTCAATAAGAAGAATGTAATAAATGAAGAAATTGAGGTTGTTAATGTTTACGTTTTATTGAACTATTAATAGGTTCAACCTTTCATGCAATAAGCACCAATTAATTATTTTAGTTTTGAAATTTAGTTTTATTCATAACTAAAATACATAATAAAATTTTCAGATTATACGAGGAATTGTTAAGTAAGCTCATGCCAACAAATCACAGGATGATATCAATAAAGAAGTTAGAAGACACTTTTCATGATGGTTCGAGTAATATTTAAGTTTTCACTTATAACTATTGAAATGATTGAATTATAAGATTTAAGTTTTCAAATGACATTATACTGTTTAATATGATTTTTTTTCTGTAGGCCTTAGAAAATCCAATAGAGAACAAGTTCATATGTGATCTTGCCAAGGGATATTTGAGAATTGTTAAATCATATCCAGTATATTTCGTTAATAGATACAAATATCATATAGAATATCATGGTCATAGCATGGAACCAATAAATAGTGGAGTTTACATACAGGGAGAATTGATGGATTACTATCGGAAAATTATTGAGATACTTGAAATTGAGTACCCTACATTGCCAATAAAGTGAAGCGTGATATTTAAGTGTGACTGGATTGATCCAACTCCAAATGTTGGCACATAAGTGTATAGCCGATACAATCTAGTTGAAATCAACAAGTGAAGAAGATTTGAATCTTTCGTGTTGGCAATGCAAGCAATCTAGTTGTATTATGTCCCTTTTCCCAGCTTATGACAAGACAAGTCAGATTGGTTGGCTATTTGTAAAGTTAACCTAGATGTGTTTTTGAATCACGTCGAAAAGGAGAACAAAGAATTGAAAGTGAAGCGTTTTAGGAAGACGTTTATGAAATAAACGCATCTATCGTATATAAGGATAACGAACCTGTGAATGATCCATGTAATGAATATGCTGAAATTTTATTTGGAGAGGATGAGGAGGGCTAGAGATCTGAAGAAGAGCCTAAGTTTGATTCAAATTCTTCAAAACAAGAAGATGATTTTGATTTACAATTAAGTGATGATATCGATTAATTTGTGTTTGTAATTGAATATTATATTCAATAAATTAATTACAAACACAAATTAATCAATATCATCACTTAATTGATTTCAGGTTGAAATATGCCACCAAAGAGAAGACAAGATATGATGTGACTAAGATTTAGACCACGATTTGGAGGTACTTACTGTATAAGTGAAACATCCCATGGTGTAGCAGTTGGAGCTGAATCACCTCCTCCCCCTCCACCTACTACACTTGCAGATGAGGCCTCACCTTCTGTACCTACTGCTACACCATCCACCACCCCTACATCATTCACTACCCCTATACCCACAGAGATATTAGGGGTTAACAATGTGCATGAAGAGACAACCGCCAATCTGGAGCTGAGGAACCTGATGGAAGAACTTACATCACAATTTTCAATAATATGTAAGTGAAAATACATGAAACATTATATGCTTATAATTAATTTATAGGTTTAAATTTTAAAAATGGTATAAATTTATTTGTTTTATATTACGTTTATTCCATCTAGACTGAAGAAACATGACATTGAAATTCAAGGAAAAGATTGATCCTGAGGGTTATATATGGAAGAATATCTTTTAGGTGAAAAAAGAATTTAACTATCGGGAGTTTGAGCTACGAAAAATATTATTATTTTCTTTTTTAATTAATGGTTTTATACGTTAATTATATAAATATTATTACATCATAAATATTTATCGAATGTTTTTCCTTTTTTTTTCAAAAAGAATTTTTTGGGATTCTCAATTTGATGCGATCATCCATAGATTATGGGAGAGACGAGCAAGTACACGTTATCACTACTTTGTTACTACGATACATAAGGCCGGTGTATGACCACCTTACATTTATGAAGAAATATGGAGTCCTTGGTTGTAGTGTTGGACATCACTTGAGGCAATGTCCATTTTAGAG
>JAOSBO010000108.1:7043-17487 GCA_027563915.1 Erythroxylum rotundifolium | reverse complement strand
AATAACATGAATAAACATGGTTGAATATAAATAATAAGTATGATTAATAAATGAATATAAGCAATAAGTGTTAATAATATATGCATTAAGTGATTAAAGAAAACTCTTAAATCTAACCTGTATATCTCGTTTTCGTTTGACGTCAATCCTCAGGGTAAGATGGAAGAGAGAGTTTATAGAGAAAGAAGTAAGATATTCTATTTCATGGTTTCAGTAAGTGCCGAAGGTTACATTATATAGGCAAAACTAAAGAGAAGAAGACAAACGAATAGACCTTTGATAAGAAAAGAATTCTTTAATAACCTATGCATCATAGGGAAAAAAACATTCACTGAAATCAAGGTTGCAAAGTTATATAGGAGTTACATCCACATTCCAATTAATCATCGCATGCTTCCCTAAAACCTCATAATCCTTCAATATTAGGTCACTAGAAACCCTCCGAAGAGTCAGTGGAAGCCTTGAGGCACTTGTTGACTACACAGAATGATGGAGCCCACAATAACGGCTAGAGATGACCTCAAGAGAGAGGCAATTGCCTGCACTTCTGAACGAATAATATGGTAATGTGCTTTTATATTTACGGAAACATTAGTACGTATCAATAACTAATATCTTGCTAGAAATGGGATGGGACAAGTACTTTGATCAATGATAACCTTGTCATGAATTTGTACCAAACTAACCAAATCAAAAAGTTGAGAAAATTTTAGGACACCAATCAAAAGAAGAAGTACAACTGCTGCACGCATTTAATTCAAGATCCATTAAGGAAACTGGTTTTATACTATATTTGGTAAATCCACATAAATACTTGGAATCTGTCTGAATTAGAAAGTCGACCGGTAATAAGTCTACCTTCCATTTGCTTAATGTTTTGAGACAAGTCAATGTTTCCTTCTCATGAATAGGATAATATTGGCATTTGTGAGTTAGTTTGATGGGATATGAGGTAAACATTTTCCATCCATTTAACAAGAATAGGATCAATGACATGCTATTGTTATATGTATTTTAACTACTCCTTATATTTTAATAGTTTTTATATAACTATGAAATGCATACTATGCTTTCTGATGATGCTTTGTTTTTTCATCCCTATCATAACTGGATATCTGCCCACAAATTGTAGCTATCTATCAAGAAGCTAGAATCTATGCAGTACGATAGAACAGGTACATCATACTTTTAAAGGACTTTGAGAAAGGTTACATAATCAATATGAAGAAGCCTAACGTTGACTTCGAATTCTACAAATGTTGAAGATTTGTTGAAGCACATTTACTTTTCCTTGCAATTTTTTAGGATTGTAGAATTCCCTTTTGTATTTCATAATAATAAAAACACATGTAATTTTCTTTTCTATTTTGAATATGTTAAACGTTGAATTTTTCAAGCCCTTATATATATATATATATATATATATATATACGTGTGTGTGTGTGTGTGTGTGTGTGTGTGTGTAGTTTTTTGCTCATTTCCCTTTGAGAGTATGTATGCAATTAAGACATTCATTAATATCTATCTGTATATTGCTTTTAATCTATATATGGATGTTGCATACATACTAACAATATTTTAATTTTACGTTAAGTATTATTGATAACGTAAGAACAAATTATTGCTTCTATTATTACAAATTGTTGCCTAAAAAAATTCACTTTGTTGCCTTATCTATTTAACATTATTGCCTAAAAAAACTTAAAGTGTCGCAATATTTATTGAACATTGTTGCTATAGTTTTAAAAATTATGTTACCTTATTGTAGCGCTGCATCTTGTAATGATATGAATTATGTTGCCTTAATAAAAAAGAAACGATAATTGTACTTATATTTATGCTTTTGTCTATTGTCTAAAGTAATTTTTGTTGTAATGTGTATGCTGCCAAGACTCAAGGTAAGTTTGAATTGATTTGATTCTATTAACTCGTTAAGCATACCCTTGCACGCACACTAATGCCTCATTTTTGTCCTTAGGACAAGGTTTAAGTACAATTATTTTCTAAGGAACATACACCATGTTCTCATTTGAACCGAATGGGATTGTTATACATTGAATTATCTAAAGTATATGATTATGTAATAACCAGCATGATAGAATATGATTTTAAAATGATACAACTATCACGACATGTTTTTTTTAATACTCTCGCCCTTTTAATATTGGCCTTGCTTTAGTAAAATGTCCAAATTCTATTTCTTATAAAATAATACATAACCACTTTCTTCCTCCTAAGAAAAATCGTCTTCTTAGCTCTATCATATCTCTCTAATACATGCTGGTTGGAATTATTATTTTGCATGTTGAAAAACATGCTTTTCAAAATTTTAAAAAAAGTGTGGAACATAAAGAAAGGATCATTATGCTATGCATAAATAAGTATAAATAGAAATTAAGTTAAACAAGTTAGGAAATATTTTTTTTTCTTTAGCTTAACACCGGAGTTTAGTCCAGCGTAAGCTTGCAAAATAATTTACACCTTTTTTTGCGTAACTTCTTAAATAAATAAAAGAAAAAAGTTCACATTAAGAACCTTAAGAAAAATCAACATTAACCTAACACAGAGGTACTAATATTTCCATGATTTTATGTTATATTATATACTTAAGTTAAAGTTGTAAATGTGATAATCATAAATAGGGATGGCAATCTCAGCCCGACCTAGCCTAGTCCGTTTTTACCCCAGATTGGCCAGGTTAGCCCGCTCATTTTTTCCGAAACAACGTCATTTTGTTTAAAACAGCGTTGCTTTGATTTTTTCTTTAAAAATTTAATGAACGATGGGCCACAGACCAGCTCGTGACCCGCCATGATAAACTGCCCAACCCATTGGCATGTCTAATCATATAGACCTGTAGTTTTGGTTGCAAAGGTTTTACATCCATTGTAGTCCTCCTATTTACTCCTGCTCGTAGCTATTTCACATCCATAATTATAAGGAACAAACCCTCTGTACCCACTATTATGTACCAACTCTGTTCTACTTGATCTTATCCATACAAATATGTAGAACCCATGTGGGACCCACAGGAATGTATGAATACGATCGCATGAAACAGAGTTAGTACAGAGTAGTGGGTACAGAAGATCTCATTCCTAATTATAGTAATGTAAGAGCATCAATTACGAAGAGAGACTAGGAGGAACATTTTTCCATGTACTCAAGTGACTAAACTAACATATTCAATAAAAAACAGTACCTTACATAAAGCCCAATCTGCTAGTTGAATCAACGAAAGCATGCCCATAGTCCTATAAATTCAAATAGTTTTTACATAGTTTCTTTAACCAAACTTTTTTTTTACCACATTCATGGTCAAAAGACCACAGTATTACCTTAGATGTCAAAGACTTATTCTTTGGAGCAAGCCTTCCATATTTCTTTCTGGTAGATACTTCCTATCATTAGCATAAATTAAATTTTAAAAAAAGATAATTTAAACATATCTATTTTTTATCTCTTTTAAGTGGAATACAAGCACAGCCAGATATTCTATTACAAACATAATTTGTACGTTACGATTACCCTTCATTGCTCATAAGCAATTGTTTTTTGGTTCTTGGTACTAAAAAATAATTAAAAATTGCATTTGTTGAAATGTGAAACATATTGCCAATGGTGAATAAATTATATGTTCTTCTAATTAGATAAACAATGCATAATCGTATTTTCCTTCAATTACACTCAATTAGTATACCTATAAACATAATGAAGCATTATTGACCATATCCTCTAGTTTAATTATATAATTTCAACAGCTATTAAGTTTGAATAAGTTGCATTTGAATATTGCTAAAGTTTTAAAGAAAGTACATAAAGATAGAAAGAAACCGCAACATTGTCATCAACTATTCTCTATTTGCTAAGTCGAGTTCAAACACTTAAATTGAAAAAAAAATGAATGAATCTTATGTTGTTTGAGAATTCAAGTAGCCTCCAACCAAAAAGAACAAAATTTCTCTAACTAATTAGATGTAATGTAAAAGTCATTCCTAATTGAAACCTTCCAATCATAGTCTATAATTATTCTCATTGATTATGTGAGTTTTGTGAGGATAAGTCTTGGAGTAACTAGTAAAGTTGCAAGTTCAAGTCACAAAAATAACCTCTTTGTAAAAAATACAAAGAAAAGGTTATGTACATTATAACACTTCCTAGACTCTCACAAAGGGGGGAGTATTGTATTCTGGATACTTTGATTTTGACTTTCTGATTATACGAGATTTGTTCTAAATGTCCTAGTAATCAAGAGACACAAATGGCTTCCTTATCTACTAGGTATATGGATATGAAGTGTTTCATTACATGTAAGGGACCACCAAACTTTGTCCCCATCATTACATGCCATCAAGTTATGCCAAGAATAATAAGTTGTTAAAATGTTAAATAAAATGATACATATGTCAAATATTTTACTTTTATTTATTTCTCAATATTATAAATTTAATGAGATTTTCAATTATAACTTATCATCTTTGATTTGTTAAAGCAGAAGAGAAATTTATGACATTCACATGTAGATGTAGAATTGTCCACTTGAAATGCAACTTGTGTTACCATTGATATGATACTTGAGACCCATACAAATTAGTATATTTGTATGACAAATAGTATTAGTTGTAAGTTTTATGTTATCAATATCCTAAATTGTAATCAATGTTTAAATTTCCCAAATAAGATTGACAATGTTGTGCCAAATATAGAAAAGGTATGATATAAAATGGAGAAGGTGAGGCAAGCTATTCATTCCAATTATGGAGGTTCAAAATTGGTACCTCGAGGTCGTGGTCGAGGTCGAGATAAGAACTGAAATCTTCATTTCAATTGCAATTTGCCATCTAGGTCTCTCACCTATTTAATCACTGACCACCATCAATTGAGATAAAATGGAAGAATAAAAACAAAGACCTTCAAATACAGAAAGATTTCCTAGACTGATAAGCAATCAGAAGGGCATCACCTACACAAATCAAAACCACATAGTAGTATGCATATATGGACAAAATAGTGAGATGAAAGGATCTTATTCCCACTAGATAAAAAGGAAAAGGTGCAAGGGACACAAAGTTAGAAAGTAAAGAGATAAAGAGAGAATAGATGTAGATAGAGGCGAGAATGGTTTGGAGTGATGAGGTACAGATTCAATATTATGAATATGACTGATTAATTTATGTTCTCTTATTTTCATCTTCTACTATTACAATCTCGTTGATTTCTTAAGCTTTCTTTCTCCATTACAAAGTTCTATAACCAAGGCTTGGTAAACTAGTTGAGTTTCTCAAGTCAATATGCATAGCTACCATGTAGAACAATCCGTCACATCTCTCATTCTTTTCTGGTTTTGTTGGTATCTATAAAATTACTGAAGGGTTTATTTATTCCTTGATCGGTTGTTCGAATGTTATACATGTGTACACATATAAATAATTTCACGGGAACAAATGGCAACAAAATATTCTACAACGTGTTACATTTGACACATAATTATAGTTTTTAAATTGCAGATAATTGTATTCATAATGATAAATTCATATATTTTGTAGTATAATTACATTTATCTTAAGTTGCAATCATCATAATAATGTAATATCATTTGCAGTCCGTCTCAATAACCTTGCAAATAAAAAGATGAGAAGACATGTGACATACCAGTTAAGACACATTTTGATTTGGAATGTGCTAGTCACTTGACAAGTGATTAAGAAATATTCTAATGCGGATCATGTCACTGTTTCGCTAAATAGAATCTCGTACTTTATAGTATAATCACATTTCCAGTTTCTTTTTCATACAAAATAAAAATAAGGACTTGGTTGTAGGGATTTATAGAGCTTTTCTTGCGACACTGGAATGAAGAATCTCAGCTTGTGTCCACTTATTTGCACCTTAGATGAGGTCAATTCATCTATAAATTTTGAAAGTTGTCTTTGGAAAGCAGCTCAAATAATGTACAGAGATAAAAGGTGCGACCAATTTGAGATTGGAATAAAAGGAAATGATTTAATTTTGGCTTGGAGAATTGTAGCCATTAATAGGAGTTAATGAGGAACTAATTTTAACTTATTCCAGAGAATTTGAAGTTGAATTTTATTATCAAATCAGGACACTGAGAAATTGAAAATAAGTTACAATTCCAGATTTCCAATACATAATTGTGCACAAGAGCAAGGAACAAAGCCAGAGAGCTTTAGGCTGGCAGCTATCCTTATTGACTCACCTTAATTAATAACATCTCACTTCATCTCCTTTTTCCTGCAAACCTATTGTACTTTGCTTGAAACAATACTAAATCTGCTTTTTCTTGCAAACATATTACACTTGAAACAATACTCCATCTGCTTTTTCTACAGACCTATTGTTCTAATACTTGAAACAATCCTATTAATATCACCTAGTTACCAACTGAGACTCAAACTGGATTACCATGTGTGTAATCTTTTTATTTTAAGTACTCTATATAACCCTTCTTTTATTTTACACTTATTGATGCGACCAGGTGGTGCTGACGATCTATTCCAATTTTGGTTGGAGTGAAATAGAATGCTTGAGATGTCCAATGTGGAGATGATGTTTTCCAATTGGAATTCTTCGAACTCCGAATTGGTCGACAACACTCAAGTGTTTGCACACTTCAATGTCAATCCTAACCTGTGTTTGAGACCCTGCCACCAATTGAACTTTCTGAAATCCAATCAATTTTTTGTTTGATGACCATTTTCCAATAGGCGGTTTAGAGAACACTAGAACCGTGTGACTGCCATCGACCGGTCCAGTGTTATTGACTTCAATGTGGAGGACTAGTGAAAGTTTGTCGATATTGCAATTTGTGTGTGACACCTTAATGGCATTGCTCGACTTAGTTGTGTTGTCTAAGGTATAGAGACTGGTGAGTGGCAGTGACAAGCTTTTGGGAGCTTGAGACAAAGTGTGGATGAAATTGGTGTAGCTTAATCCATGTCCAAACGGGAACACAACAGGACCCTTGTAGAAGCGGTAGGTTCTGCCAGGATACACTCCTGATGGCCTCATTCCCATGTTTGTCATAGACACTTTGGAAACATAATCTTGTGGGTACCATGTATTTGGCAGCTTCCCACCTGAAGGCATATGGAAAAAAAAAAAAATTGAAAGCATAATTTTGAAGGATTTAATTTCTTGAAAGCTCGTGTTCTACGGCTTTAACCCTTAACCCTTAAATCACTAAGGCTCAATTGAAGACGTACCAGGATTGGTTGTTCCATACAAAATATCAGCAATGGCAGCACCACCGGCTTGTCCAGGATATCCAACCCATAAAATAGCACCAATATGAGGATCGTTCTTAGCAAATGTGACATCAATAGGACCTCCACTCATCAAAACTAATATGGTAGGACCCCTGGAGGCTCTAGCCACTCTTGAAACAAGCTCTTGTTGGTGTCCAGGTAATAAAAGATTGGACCTATCTCTAAACTCTGCTTCTATAGATTGGTCAAGTCCCATTACAAGGACAGTGGCATCTGCACGTCTAGCTACTGCCTCAGCTAACCCAAATTGTTGCTTCCCATTGCATGCAACTCCAATGCACCCATTTTGGTGAATTGTTTTGGCGTATCTGTTGATACCTTGTAGTGGGGAAGTGTAACCACACGCAACACCTGCGTTAAATATACATGTACAATTGTAATCCTTCCCTAGTCGATTAGATTAGATTATAAGTAGTCGTAGTTATCGTACCAGCATAGTTTCCAATCATTGTAACAGTGACATCTGAGTTAGGCCCAATAACTGCTACAGTTTGATGTTGGGCTCTTGATAATGGAAGGGCCCGCCTTGGATTGTGGAGTAGAACGATGCCCTGTCGAGCAGCTTGCAGGGCTAATTCTTGATGGGCTGGGGAGCAAACGTCCTTTGGACCTAAGTGACCAAATGGTTGGGCCGACGGCTCTCCATCAAACATGCCTAATCTCATTTGGACCGTTATGGTGTTTGCTAAGGCCATATCCACATCTTTCTCCTCGCTTAGTAAGCCTCTTTTTACAGCATTCTCCGTGTGGATTGCTAGGAATGGCCCACAATCCAAATCTAAACCTGAGAAATTACAAAATACTAATTCATATTTTGTAATTTTACAATTGATATCATACGTTTATTTACCTTCACCTACCTGCTTTGATGGTGGCAGCCGCTGCTTCCTCTGGTGTGACAGTGTAGTGTTGGGAATCATACAGAACACCAACAGAGTCGCAATCTGACACAATGTACCTATTTAAAGAATCTTTTTCTTTTTATTGTTTGCTCAACTTATGACCCAAACTGTATGTAATCGCTATAGAATAGACCTCACCCATTAAGACGCCACTGGCCACGAATTGTGGTTTTTAGGAGATCGGGGTCAGCGCAGGTAGGCTTTCCGTTCACCTGGTTGTAGGAGCACATTACACTTGCCACATTCCCTTCCATCACACATGCCTTGAACGGCACATCATACGTGTCCTCCAAATCCTGCTTGCTCACCTGGGTTGGGTGATATATTATTTATTATACGAGTAAAGTCTAATGTTTTGGTGATATATATATATATATATATATATATACAAGTAACATCTAACATATAGAAGTACCATGGCATTGAAATGGTAGCGGTCCACTCCATTCCAGTTATCAAGATCATAGGCTGTATAGTGCTTGCAACACGCAGCGACCTTCAATCTATTCCCGTGATCGTGGCCACCTTGGAGTCCCCTAACATAGGCAGCCGCATATTTTGCAGTGACCACAGGATCCTCTCCGGCTGTTTCCTGCCCTCGTCCCCACCGTGGATCACGAAATATATTCACGTTGGGGCTCCAATAGGTCAATCCGCCCATTCCTCCGTTGTACATGGCCCTTGCTTCATCTGAAACTACCTGCCCCATCATCACCTTTTCATTTTTACTACAAAACTCATATGTTAATTCAAATGGCGCCCTTTTCGTAAAAATTGTTTAAACTACTGGTGCCTTTCTTTTTCCTGCATCACAACTTCTTATTATATTGCAAATTTGTATATAAGTTACTATAGTATTATATTGAGAGTTCAAACTTCAAAATACAGGAGATACAAGTACTAACTTTCATCAAGATTTATGAGTGTCGTAATAACAATTGCCAAATATCAAAAGATCTGAGATCGTCATATCAATTAGTCTTACATGATTTCTTCTTAAAAAGATCTATATTATATATTACAAATTTAATCATAGCCTCCCCAAAGTAGATAGATAGATAGTTATAACAAAATTGAGTGCACAATTAACTACTTGTAAAAAGCGCTGCATTTTATAGCTTTCTAGAGTTCGATAATGTCAATGTCTAGATTAAGTGTTTGAGTCACTCTATTCATCACAGGTTATAAAAAAACAAATTTCTGTTATCGGCCGTCGTATGGAGTCTTAATTTTATTATGATAAAGAAAGAACATGGGTTGATAAAGAAAAGAAGAATATATTCTCGAGTCGACTGCGTTTTTGACAGTGTCGTACAAAATGTCCAAACCCAACCAACCTTTCAATATAGGTGCCTTTATTATGAAATGTTGTCGCTGTTTGCTGATATTATATAATATTGACAAATAAAGAACCAAAAAAAGAGGGCCATAATTTTGGTACCACACTAGCGGTTGAGTGGCATCAAGTTTTCCAGTCAATGGGAAGCAGCAGTAGATAGAAGCAACTTGCATGGCAACTTATTGCAACCGGAGTTCTTTTTCCTTGCCCATTACACTCATAAGCCAAAAAATATATATTATGTGCTTTGAAAACCATATTTTGTATTTTGTCTTTCTATTTCTGAAAAAAATTTGAGAGGTGATACAAATTACATATCCTATTCATAATTATTCTAAGTATTGAATAATGGCTTATAAATTATACTATCTTTACCTCAACATGGATTATAATATGTTTTAAGTCGAAAAAAACAATTACGGTGGTAGACCGCTACTGATTTGTCTCTAATTCCTAACCCGTAGACAATGGCCTTATATTTTTCCTCACTAGAGAAGGAGAGATCTAGAAGGACATTCCATTGTTGACCATAAGTATATGGAACTGCTGCATGCCGTTTTTGGATGAATGAATGAACTATATATATATCCTAAACAAACAAAAATTTATAAATCAATTTCTGCTCCTTATAATCTAATCAAGGCAGGCACTCAGGAGGGCAATAAATAATTTGCGTACCTATAGCTCAGTGCATGTGCCTTTACAAAAGAGAAACCCCCCATAGTCCTAGTCCTAGGACCAAAATCAACTACCATAGTATTAAACTGTGGCAGAAAGCAAGGGCGTGAAGGGACAACCAGGGATGGAATGTCTTAAAAGGATTATTGTTGATTAGGTATGGGAGTTCTGAGTTGCCCATTTTAAAACTTCTCTTTCCGAATCATGGGTGCAATAGTTGTGCCGCCTCTAAGACT
>JAOSBO010000107.1:116277-130047 GCA_027563915.1 Erythroxylum rotundifolium | reverse complement strand
TTTTAATTTTACTTATATTTGATGTATATGTTAAATTCTATACATGTAATGTAATTATAAACGTTTTGTTACAAGTTTCACTTCTACTTGATCGGTTCCTTATCACGAAATCTTGTTGTAAATTGTAATAGTTTTAAAGTTGAGAATGTTTATTATTATTTTTATTGGATGTTTTGAAATTTGACGTGGTTATTATTCATTATACGACGAAATAGTAATATTTTAAATACTTGTATTGTTCTTAATTTTATATTTGTATAATGATAATTGTCTTTTTTATATATTAATTGTAGTTATTATTTATATATGGCATATCTCAAAATTATTGTTATTTCATATTAACTGTAATTATTATTTGTTATTATAATTTTTGAAAATAGAGTTAATGTAAACTTATAAATTATATAGTACAACTATACAATATAACAGTGAACTATTTTACAATTTTTAAAAAATCTTAAAAACTATTTCATAAATTTAAGAAATTACTTAAAACTGTAATCGATGTTAATTGATATCGGTATTATAATACTACCAAAACTCAATCTAATAACAGGTAAGAGTACGTTATTCACATTGATTATAATTGATATTTGATCGTTAATAGATGAATAAAAATGGCATTTAAAATTTTTATAATGTTTAAAAATTATTTGTCCAAAAGTAATGATGAATACGGAATTTGCAGTTAACTGATTAAGAAGTGAAGAGAGGAGAAGAGAACAGAAGTAATTTGAAGGAGATGAATAGGAGGCGATGATGCAAGGACTTCCCCAACAACTCGCGGCTCTCCTCTCTGCTGCTCTTCCTACAGACGACGGTGACTCCTCTTCTTCTACTTCCACCGCCTCGCCCGACGACGCCGCCCGAGTCGCCGCAATCAACTCTCTCCATCGCGCCATTCTCTACCCTCCTAACTCCCTACTCGTTGCTCATTCTGCATCTTTCCTCTCGCAAGGGCTCTTGCAGCTTCTTTCTGACAAGTATTCTCTCCCTCTATCTCAAACCTTATTTGCTTCTATGATCTTACTAGTTATTACTAATAACTATTTTCGTTTATAATTCTTGTCTGTTGAATTCTTTTAGTCTTTAGTGAACAAAGAGAAGATCTTTATATGCATATATGTCACCTTGATATTGAAAATATGTGTTTGGTTAGATCATACTCGGTGAGGCAATCTGCAGCTAGTGCATATGGAGCAATGTGTGGTGTGGTGTGTTCAATTCTTGCTACGCCTAATGGAAGGCAAAACCATGCTATGCTTTCGACTCTCGTTGACCGTTTCATATCTTGGGTGTTGCCATTGCTTAGCAATGTTAATGCTAGTGATGGTACTACGCAATTCGCGGTCGATGCCCTGCGCGAGTTCTTTAGTGTTGGAGATGTTGTGGGGATTGAGAGATATGCTGTGTCTGTACTCAAAGCATGCCAGGGACTTCTGGAGGATGAGAGAACCTCCTTGAATTTGTTGCACCATCTTCTGGGTGTTTTGACTTTGATTTCCTTGAGGTTTTCTAGGCTTTTTCAGCCCCATTTTCTTGACATTGTTGACCTACTACTTGGCTGGGTTTTGGTACCAGATCTTAAAGAGGCTGATAGGCAAGTAATTTTGGATAGTTTCTTGCAGTTTCAGAAGCATTGGGTGGGGAATTTGCACTTCTCTCTTGGGCTGTTATCCAAGTTTCTCGATGACATGGATGTATTAATACAGGACGGTAGCCATGGAACTCTACCACATTTTCGGAGATTGCTTGCACTGCTGTCTTGTTTCTCAACGGTATTGCAGTCCACTGCTTCAGGTTTACTGGAAATGAATTGTCTTGAACAAATTACTGAACCTCTTAGCAAAATGATTCCTCGACTATTGGGATGTTTATCTGTGGTTGGAAGGAAATTTGGGTGGTCAAAATGGACTGGGAATTTGTGGAAGTGTTTGACTCTATTGGCAGAGATATTACGTGAAAAGTTTTCTTCCTTTTACCCACTTGCAGTTGATATCTTATTTCAAAGTTTGGACATGAGTGTCACCACTCTCCCTGGAGCAGAGAGGATAACCTCTGTTCAAGTTCATGAGATTCTAAAGACTAATCTTCAGTTATTATCTTTGCAAAAATTTGGCCTCCAATCATCATCAGTGCAAAAAGTACTGTCTTTTGATGCACCTATATCTCACCTGCGTTTGCATCCAAATCATCTGGTAATTGGAAGTTGCACTGCTACTTATATTTTCATGCTTCAACATGGCAATGATGAAGTTGTTCATCAAGCAATGACTGTGTTGATTGAAGAACTGGTTTTATTGAAGGACATGCTTCAAAGATCTCTGGATCCTGAATATGCAGTTGAAGTTGAAAAAAATGGTCGATATTATTCAACCCATGAATTAGTAGCATTGGTAAAGTTTGATTTGAAAGTTCTGTTAACGTGTGCTCCCTTAATTATGTCTAGCAATACAATTGGTCATCCAGATATTGCTGCCACATATGTGAAACGGTCAGAAAGATTGTCATCATTTATTCTTGAGAAACTGGATGCGTTTGGTCTGCCAGTTGAGGCCTATATCGAGTTGCAAGTTGACATCATAAGGGCTATGAACAGGCTAACTGCTATTGAATTATGGGGTAGATACTCTGTAAAAAATCATGCGGACAAGAAGTCCTTGGCAGATGGTGACCCTGATAAGGTACATAAGGATGAACAATCTTCTTTGATTGTTGAGCATCTGAGGAAATATAGTTCATTCCTTGTCAAAGCTCTGCATGTTTCTTCTCCTCTTGCAGTTAAAGTAGCGGCTTTGGAATGGATCCAAAGATTTTGTGAAAATATTATTACCCTTTATCCAAATTTTGACGTAACTACTGATGTGTTTGGAGCAGGTGGATACATTAATAGTGTTAGCATTCTTGTTTTTTCTCTTTTTGATGCTGCATCTGATAGGGAACCAGAAGTGAGGTCACATGTTGCCCTAGTCTTGGAGTTGCTTTTGCGAGCAAGACTAGTTATTCCCATGCACTTTAATGCTATGGCAGAACTGGTATTGGAAAAATTGGGTGATCCAGATGTTGATATAAAAAATGCTTTTGTTAGACAGCTTTCCTATATGTTGCCACTGACAATTTACATTTGTGGTTTATGTGACCAAGAAATATTTGTCACATCTAGGCCAAATGCCCTTGTATCCAGTAACAGATCCAATTTGCACTGGAAGCAATTATTTGCCCTGAAGCAGTTAGAAAGACATCTTAACTCGCAGCAACTTGTTTCCATTCTGAGTTACATTTCACAGAGATGGAAAGTTCCTCTCTCTTCTTGGATCCAACGGCTTGTTAGTTGCTGCCGGAACACAAAGGACTATGTTCTGGGCCAACATGAGGAAACAGAAAAGTCTGAGAGTAGTTTCCTATGGTTTGATGTGAAGGTGGAGAATGATCTTCTTGAAAGGACTTGCATGGTGAATAATCATGCTGGTGCTTGGTGGGCTATACATGAGGCAGCTAGATATTGCATTGCCACACGCCTTCGGACCAATCTTGGTGGGCCAACACAAACTTTTGCTGCACTTGAAAGAATGCTTTTGGACATTGCTCATGTCCTCCAGCTTGATAATGAGCAAAATGATGGAAATGCAGGACTAATGGGCTCCTCTGGTACTCATTTGCTACCAATGAGGTTGCTACTGGATTTTGTTGAGGCATTAAAGAAAAATGTGTACAATGCATATGAAGGGTCAGCCATTTTACCTTCAGCTACTCCCCAAAGTTCCTTGTTCTTTAGGGCAAACAAGAAGGTGTGTGAGGAGTGGTTTTCTCGTATATGTGAACCAATGATGAATGCTGGATTGGCACTACAATGTCATGATGCTACAGTCCAGTATTGTAGTCTGCGTTTGCAGGACCTTAAAGGTCTTTTGGGCTCATCTTTGAAGGAGAAGTCTAGGATGCATTTACCTGAAAACCTTCAGAATATCAGGGATAAATTTTCAGGGGATGTTCTGAGGATTTTGCGGCATATGGCACTGGCTCTATGTAAGAGTCGTGAGCCAGAGGCTTTGATTGGTCTACAAAATTGGGCTTCAATGACATTTTCTTTGTTATTTGTGGATGAGAACAATTCCTTGAATCACAGGGCGACATTTGGACCTCTTGCTTGGATAAGTGGTCTTGTCTATCAGGCACAAGGTCAATACGAAAAAGCTGCTGCTCATTTTACTCATTTACTACAGAATGAGGAATCACTCAATTCACTGGGCTCTGAAGGTGTACAATTCTCTATTGAACGTGTTATTGAGAGTTATACTGCCATATGTGATTGGAGGTCATTAGAGTCCTGGCTATTACAGTTGCAAACATTGCGTTCTAAACATGCAGGGAAGAGTTGTTCTGGTGCTCTAACTACAGCAGGCAATGAAATCAATGCAATTCATGCACTGGCACACTTTGATGAGGGTGACTTTCAGTCAGCATGGTCATATCTTGATTTGACACCAAAGAGCAGCAATGAACTCACTCTTGACCCTAAACTAGCCTTGCAAAGGAGTGAACAAATGCTTTTACAGGCAATGTTGCTGTTTCTTGAGGGAAAGGCAGACATGTTGCCACATGAAATTCAGAAGTCTAAGTTAATGCTGGAGGAAATATTGGCTGTTTTGCCTCTTGATGGTTTGGCTGAGGCAGTACCATATGCTACTCAGTTGCATTGCATCTTTGCATTTGAAGAAGGTTACAAGCTTCATGGAACACAGGCCAGTAGTAAACAACATGCATCAATATTAACATCGTATGTTGAATCAGAAAAATCTCTTATAAACAGAGTTCGACAAGATTGCAACCAGTGGTTGAAAGTTTTTCGGGTTTACCAAACTGTTTTCCCAAATTCTCTGGCGACTCTAAAGCTTTGTTTGAGTTTGTCAAGTTTAGCCCGCAAACAGGGTAACTTAATGTTGGCAAACCGCCTTATCAGTTATCTAAGAGATCATGTTCCCAGTTGTTCTGAGGAGGGTCATCATGATTTTCTATTTTCAAATTTGCTTTTTGAGGACTTCCATCTTATGCATGCTGAGAAAAAGTATGAAGATGCATTTGCAAATCTCTGGTCATTTGTACGCCCTTGCCTTGTTTCACCTGAATCCATAATCTCTCAGGCGGCTGATTCTGTCTTGAAGGCTAAGGCATGCCTGAAACTCTCAGACTGGCTGCGAAGGGATTATCCAGATCTGTTTCTGGAAAATGTGATCCGCAAAGTAGAAACAGATTTTAGAATGGATGACAAATTTTCGGGTGGCAACAGTGGACATGCTGTCAACATTGAGATGAGCAACACTAAATCTACACCGCATCTTCTTGTTGAAGAGATCGTGGGCACAGCCACTAAGTTGTCAACAAAACTTTGCCCTAGAATGGGTAAGTCATGGATTTCTTATGCATCTTGGTGTTTTAATCAGGCCAAATGCTCTCTCTTTACCTCACACGAAAATGTTCTCTCTTCATGCTCCCTTTCTCCCATACTTCATGAGGAAATCTTGCCAAATAGATTTAATTTGACTGAAGTCGAGAGGAAACAAGTGCAATATGTGATATTGCAGCTATTTCAAAATTCATGTGATGATTGTGATAACAAAGGCGGGGAAGGGAAGTTTTGGCCTGATTCTGTGGAGCCCATAGAAAACAGTCCTATGAAGGCTTTGATGCTTCAAGTAATAAATATAATTGAAGATGCAGCTGGGGTGCCTGGTGCTGAAAACTCCAGTAATGAGCCTCTTTCGGTTGCTTTAACATATCAGTTGCAGAGTGCCTTACAATGTTATTGTGCTGTTCTTGAAGAAAGAGATCTTTCATCTGCAATTGATGATTTGGTTAATGTTTGGTGGTCACTGAGGAGGAGAAGAGTGAATCTTTTTGGACATGCAGCATATGGCTTCATGCAGTTTCTTAGATATTCATCTGTACAGCTTTCTAATTTCCAGTTCACTGGCACTAATAGTGAGTCATTGAATTCCAAATCTGCTAGCTATACTCTGAGGGCTACTTTATATCTCCTCCACATCCTCCTTAATTATGGGGTTGAATTGAAAGACACCATTGGGCCTGGTCTTTCAACCATTCCATTGTTTCCATGGCAGGTGAGAGTTGTTCTCTGGCTCTGTCCCTGTCTGTCTCTATCTCTCCTCTCTCTTGCACACGAACACACAGATGAGATTTGCTATTTGTTTTTGTGGTCGGTTAATTTCTTGTTCTTGTTCCTTTTTCTATTGTAGGAAGTAACTCCACAATTGTTTGCTCGATTGAGTTCTCATCCAGAACAAGTAGTTCGGAAGCAATTAGAGGGCGTGATACTGATGCTGGCTAAGTTATCTCCTTGGTCCATTGTGTACCCGACTCTAGTTGATGTAAATGCTTATGGTGAGAAGCCATCAGAGGAGTTGCACTGTATTTTGGAGTGTTTGGTAATGAATAACTTTCCACTGATTAGTGGGACTTTATGCTTTACAACAATCTTAAATGCATTTACTGGTTACATTACTTTCTGTTGATTTGTTATACTATTGTCCTGAATTTAGCTTTCTGATAATTGAAAATGATTTGTATGGGAGAAAACACTAGTATGTCCTATTGTAGCGTGAAAAGTTTGGAGTAGGGGATAGCTTCTAGAAGTTGTGAAGCTGAAAAATGGTGTCAAGTTCATGCTGTATATTGGTTTAGTGAGGGAGGAGTAAGATATAATAAGAGAGAGGTTATATCAGACCCCCTATAGGAGTTGGAATTGTTGAGTGCACTTGTCATTGAGCTTGAAGTGCTATGCATTTGGAAAGGGCTTTTTTACTTTCTTGCTTAGGTCAAAGTTTTCTTAATTTTAAGTATGGGGAAAAAGATAATCAATTCTTTACTTTATTTCCTTTTGTACTTAAACATTAATAATGAGCTTTATCTCCTTTTCTACTTTGAGGTTCTATTCTGTTGACTTTTCATCTATACTAAAGTTTGTTTTTAATGAAGCTTAGTTGTAAAATGGAACATCAAATGTTTAATTAACCATATGCTTGTATTATGCAGAGGGAGTTTTACCCGAGACTAATTCAGGATGTGCAACTCATGATAAATGAACTTGAAAATGTTACCGTTCTTTGGGAGGAATTGTGGCTCAGCACACTTCAAGATCTTCATGCTGGTAAGCTGTAGTTTGCAATCATAATTTTTTTAAGGTTTCGTTATTATCTAAATTCATTGTTGCTCCTGTTATGCGTCATAATTGGCTTCTACTTATATTTATTTATTTATATAGCATGTGGCTTGATTTGTGTTGGATTACTATGAAGTGTGTGCTAGAGGTACAGGAATTGGCAAGTTTATATGTATGAATGGGACCTTTTTTTTCAAAAATTGTCTGCAATTGCAGTTTTAAAATCTTGCAGACATTTAATTGGTTGGTTAAGTATGCATTCATGTTATTTTTTGTCTCTAGATTGATATTCAAATTTTCTGAGAACATTGTGTATGGAGCTATTTTCACTTGATTCTTTTTCAGATGTGATGAGGCGCATAAATCTGCTAAAAGATGAAGCTACACGAATTGCTGAGAATCCTACTTTAACTGAGAATGAAAAAACTAAGATTAATGCTGCCAAGTACTCAGCTATGATGGCTCCTATTGTTGTTGCTTTAGAACGTCGCCTTGCTTCAACATCTCATAAACCTGAGACACCTCATGAAATGTGGTTCAATGAGGAGTATAGGGAACGGCTGAAATCAGCCATTTCAAAATTTAAGACGGCTCCAACTTCTGTGACTGCACTTGCGGAAGTGTGGCGGCCTTTTCATGACATAGCTTCATCCCTGGCTTCCTATCAGCGGAAGTCATCAATATACTTGAGAGAAGTTGCACCCCAGTTGGCTTTATTGTCATCTTCTGATGTTCCAATGCCAGGTCTTGAAAAGGAAGTCCTAGCTTCTGAACCTGAAAGTGGTCTTGGAGCAACCCTTCAGGGAATTGTCACAATTGCTTCTTTTGCAGAACAAGTTACAATCTTGTCAACTAAGACAAAACCTAAAAAACTTGTTATACTCGGTTCAGATGGTGAAAAGTATACATATCTTCTGAAAGGGGGAGAAGATCTACGTCTTGATGCCAGAATCATGCAACTTCTTCACGCTTTAAACAGTATCCTGCGTTCATCTTCTGCAACTCGTACTCATAGGCTTGGCATACGCCACTATTCTGTAACTCCTATTAGTGGTCGTGCTGGTCTAATTCAATGGGTGGACAATGTGATAAGCATTTACAGCATCTTTAAGTCTTGGCAAAATCGTGTGCAGCTGGCCCAACTTTCAGCAATGGCTCCAGGTAATACAAAAGATTCTGTTCCTTTACCTATACCCCGACCAAGTGATATGTTCTACGGTAAAATCATGCCTGCACTTAAAGAAATGGGCATAAGAAGAGTTATTTCCAGAAGAGATTGGCCACACGATGTCAAGCGGAAAGTTCTTCTCGATTTAATGAAGGAGGTTCCGAGACAACTGCTTCATCAAGAACTCTGGTGTGCTAGTGAAGGATTCAAAGCCTTTAGCTCAAAGTTAAGAAGGTACTATTTTAGGAACCTGAAAAAGCTGTTTTACACACTCTTGTTTAAGCTTCAAAGTTAGAGATCCAATTGACTTCTTGAGAGTGCTTTACTGATGGAGTGGTACGGTGAAGCCTACAACTTTTGAACTTGTGTTTCAAAACAATTGGTATTTGTTCCAGCCTTTTTTGAAATCAATATCTTGACCCACAATGTTTGGAAACAAGTTGTTTGTAAGAAAGCCTTGAGTCATTTGTTCTTTACCGGAAATCCTTGATTCATTTGTTCTTTACCGTACATTGTTTATCTTCTTGGTTGAATGGTGACCTCTATGAGTAATGCAACCTCTGTTTTCCAATGTCCTCATTTATCATTCTCATGTTTTTCTTCATCTTTTTTTTTCCTTTTCTTTTCTGATTTTATATCTTTAGACTAACAAGTTTTCTGGTCAACCACAATTTCAAGAAATAAAATCGGGAAAAATCTATCAAGCAAAGATAATGGGAAAATTAATTTCTTGGTTCCCACTTAGTCTTCATATATCTGGTTTTGACAGATTAAGTGGTGAGTGAGAGCCTTGATTGTACAACTAACGGTTGGGAAAGGTGATTTAGTATTGCACATTCTGCATTTGACATCATTTCTTCTCTTTTGGGTTGGATGGTGGATCTTATGAAATATTTTTCTGGATGAATACTGATGACTGTTTTCCCTTAGCAGGTATTCTGGAAGTGTTGCAGCAATGAGTATGGTGGGTCACATTTTGGGCCTAGGAGATAGACATTTGGATAACATTCTTGTGGATTTCTGCAGTGGTGATGTTGTGCATATTGATTATAATGTTTGCTTTGATAAAGGACAAAGGCTAAAAGTTCCAGAGATTGTTCCATTTCGTCTTACACAAATGATAGAAGCTGCTTTAGGATTGACTGGAGTTGAAGGTACATTCAGAGCAAATTGTGAAGCAGTTCTTGGGGTTCTAAGGAAAAACAAGGATACAATATTGATGTTATTAGAGGTGTTCATTTGGGATCCACTTGTAGAGTGGACACGAGGGGATTTGCACGATGGTGCAGCAATTGGTGGTGAAGAAAGAAAAGGCATGGAGTTGGCAGTCAGCTTGAGCTTATTTGCGTCACGTGTGCAAGAAATTCGTGTTCCCTTGCAGGTACTCAATTTTCATAAAAATTTTGGCTTTGTACTTTCATGTACAACATTGTGCTGGTTTTGATATTATTGATGAAATGCTGAGATTGAGTAGATTCATAATGTCAACTGTATTCCCAGTTTACTAACTTTTAAGCCTGTCTGACATGCTTGGAATTAATGCCTTTAGTGCTTTTGTCAAATACTGCATGATGCGTTTTGTTGAGTTGTCATTGTGGCAGCTTGGAAGTTCTAATTTTGCATGCAAGGGTCCTGTTAGATTTTGGGTCCCTGTGTTGATGTAATTTATGAGTAATACTCTGTTCTTCAAATATTTAGGAACATCATGATCTTCTATTAGCCACATTACCAGCGGTTGAATCTGCTCTTGAGGTACAAACTTCCTGCTTGAATCTTTTAGTCACAAAAATTTTGGTTTATTTTGAACCATAAATTGCTGACAGACAATGTATCTCAGAGGTTTGCTGATGCTCTACATCAATATGAGGTTGCGTCTGCACTTTTTCATCGGGCTGATCAAGAAAGATCAACTCTTGTTCTTCATGAAACATCTGCAAAGTCAATTGTTGCTGAAGCTACTTCTAATTCAGAGAAAACTCGTGCTTCATTTGAAATGTATGCTCGAGAATTCACACAAGTCAAGTCAGTTGTAGCTGAGAAGGCCCAAGAAGCTGCTACATGGATCGATCAACATGGAAGAACCCTTGAAGGTCTGAGAAGCAATCTACTGGTGGAAATAACTCCCTGCATAAAGCTGAGTACTGTGGCTGGTACTTTATCTCTTACATCAGCTGTCATGGTTGCAGGAGTGCCATTGACCATAGTTCCTGAGCCCACACTAGCACAATGTCAGGATATAGACAAAGAAGTCTCCCAGCTTATAGCTGAACTGGATCATGGATTTGAATCTGCCCTAAGTGATATTCAAGCATATTCTTTGGCTTTGCAAAGAATTCTACCTTTGAATTACCTTACGACTAGTCCTGTACACGGATGGGCACAAGTGTTACAAATGTCTGCAAATGCCCCTTCCTCTGATATTCTTTCTGTTGCCAGAAGACAGGCTGCTGAGCTTATTACTAAAGCACATGGGAACATTATGGATTCTGTTAGATACACTCATGATGATCTTTGTTTCAAGGTGGAGAAATATGTGGCAGAGATAAGTAAACTCGAAGAAGAGTGTATTGAGCTTGTCAACTCTATTGGCTCGGAGACAGAGACAAAAGCCAAGGATCGCCTTCTATCTGCTTTCCTGAAGTACATGCAATCTGTTGGTCTTGTGAGGAAAGAAGATGCCAATTTTTTCAACCTATCAGGAAAATTAGCATATGAGCCCGCCAAGGACTTAAGTTCACTAGGGGAGCTGGAGGACAAGAAGGATAAGGTGTTATCTATGTTAGATATAGCAGTGAGTTCCTTGTATAATGATGTTAAGCACAGAATACATGAAATTTTCTGCAATACAGATGGGGGAATAAATGCAAATCACGGGTTTGGAACTATTTTCTCCAAGTTTGAGGAGCAAGTAGAGAAATGTGTACTTTTATCTGGCTTTGTTGGTGAATTACAAGACTTCATTGGCAAGGTTATAACCAGTATTGATACAGATTTTGGCAGTCAAAGTTCCTCTTCTGAAAAAAATTGGGCTATGGTATTCAAAACCACTTTACTTTCTTGTAGAAACTTCATTGACCAAATGATTGAAGCTGTTTTACTGGATGTGATAAGATCTGCTGTTGCATTAAATTCAGAAGTAATGGATGTATTTGGGTTAATCTCACAAATCCGGGGATCCATTGACACTACTTTAGAGCAACTTTTAGAGGTTGAAGTAGAGAGGACAACCTTGGTTGAATTAGAAAAAAACTACTTTGTCAAAGTTGGCCTTATTACTGAGCAGCAGTTAGCTCTTGAGGAAGCTGCTGTTAAGGGTAGGGATCATCTCTCTTGGGAAGAGGCCGAGGAGCTTGCCTCACAAGAAGAAGCTTGTACAGCACAGCTGGATCAACTTCATCAAACATGGAACCAGAGAGAGATGCGAACTTCTTCTCTCAAAAAGAGAGAAGCTGATTTAAAGCATACATTGGTTTCTTCTGAATCCCATTTTAAATCTCTAATTGAGGAGACAAGGGAACCACAGGCTTTAGGAAGCAAAGCATTATTGTCCCTGCTGGTTAGGCCCTTCTCGGAATTGGAGTCTGCTGACAAATTGTTGTCAACATTTGGTGGTTCTGTTGCTTATCGTTCAGATAAGTTCTCAAGTTTGGCAGATTTGATGAAGTCTGGGTACTCTTTATCTGAATATATCTGGAAATTTGATGGTCTATTGGATAACCTGTCATTTTTCATCTGGAAAATCTTCGTTGTGGACTCTTTTCTTGATTCATGCATGCATGATGTTGTTTCGTCTACTGATCAAAATTTGGGGTTCGATCAGCTTTTCAATGTTATAAAGAAAAAGCTTGAGCTGCAACTTCAAGAGCATGTTGGCCGCTACCTGAAAGAACGAGTTGCTCCTACATTTTTGGCCTGGTTAGACAAAGAAACAGAGGATATGAACCTTTTAACAGAGACAACAAAGGCTCTTTCTCTTGGTCAAATGAAAAAGGACAGTGGGGCTGTGAGGAAAGTCCAACTCATACTTGAAGAATACTGCAATGCTCATGAAACCGCTAGAGCAGCAAGATCAGCAGCTTTAGACATGAAAAGACAGGTAAATGAACTCAAAGAGGCTATTCATAAGACAAGCCTAGAAATTGTCCAATTGGAATGGATGTATGATGCATTGACTCCCTCATATGAGAACAGAGCCACATTTCAGAAGTTTCTTACTAGTGAGGATAATTTATCTTCCATTATACTAAATCTCAGCAGACCTAAGTTGCTGGATGGCTTACAGTCAGCCGTAACAAAAATTCTTAGGTCAGTTGACTCTCTGCAAGCTTGTGAGCAAAATTCTATCATGGCAGAAGGACAACTTGGTAGAGCAATGGGATGGGCTTGTGGTAGTTCAAACTCCAATAGTATTGTTCATACGTCAGCGAAAACTTCAGGAATTCCTCCTGAATTCCACGACCATTTGATGAGGCGGCAACAATTTCTATGGGAAGCTAAGGAAAAGGCTTCAGATATTGTAAAAATTTGCATGTCAATTTTGGAGTTCGAAGCATCAAGAGATGGTATTTTTCAGATTGCAGGAGATGGTAATCCACCAACAGTTGGTGGTGATGGCAGGACATGGCAGCAAGCTTACTTGAATGCACTAACCAAATTGGAGGTTGCCTATCACTCTTTCACACGTGTGTTCCCATGCTCCCTAACTTGATATATGTTTTAGGCTTGTGGTGATTGAAGTTCAACTAAGCTGGTGAATTTACTGTTGCTATTGTGGCAGGCACTGAGCAGGAGTGGAAGCTAGCGCAAAGCAGCATGGAAGCGGCTTCCAACAGCTTGTATTCTGCAACAACTGATCTCTGCATAGCATCACTTAAGGCACAGTCAGCTTCAGGTTAATGTGCTTTCTAACCAAGGGGAAATGCCCACACAAATTTTTGTTAGCTTACATTACACTGCATAATATTATTTGATATGAAAGGAGAAGGAAAGCACAGAGAGTGGGCAGATCATGGGGAATCTCCAATCAATCTCTAATATGTGAAAAAGAAACTTTTGGCACAATCTAAACCTATTGTTAATTGCTTGAACTTTATCTGCCAAGTCAGAATCAGAGACAAAAAGTGAGTAGAATGTCGTCACACTATATAGGACGGCCCATCAATTTTTACTTGTAGAGAAGCATATACTTCTAGTAATATTCCAATGTAAGACACATAAACGTTACTCCTATATAGGACACATAACATAAGAATACTAGCTCTCTAATATGCCTCATGCAATTAACATTATGCAAAAAGTAATGGCAAATAGAGTACCAAATACCATTATACTTTGTACCTTTTGCTCACCATGCTCGCATTCTAAACATCTGTGAAATTTTGCTTTCGTGTTATGCCTGTGTATTACTGTCCAACCCCTTCCTTTG
>JAOSBO010000107.1:73716-86889 GCA_027563915.1 Erythroxylum rotundifolium | reverse complement strand
AATAATATTTTTTAATTATTTATACAATAATTAATAGTTTATTAAATCAATGGACTTTTTAGTCATTTTATCTTTTTTTAACAACTACAACCGCACTTACCAAACACCTATTTTCACGTTTCAGCAGTTACCAAAACAACAATCCCAAACACATAAGTATTTATTGAAAATAAGTACTTATCATTTCAGCAGATTGATTTCAGCAGGTTGTCAACCGTCACCGCTCCCCCAAACTAAGCCTTAATCTTTTGCATTCCATTGCACCCCTTTTCTTGGAGAAGATGAATTCAAATGTGCTTTGATTTTTTTCACAACTTGTTGCACTCATACATTGACTTAGAATTCAAATTGCAAACCTTTGCAATTCTGGAGTACCACTTTCAAATTGATCCTACCAAGAAATAATAAGTCGTATGACAACAAAAGTAGCATTATAACAAAATAAAGTGGTAATTAATTTTCAATAAGTAAAAACAGTAAAAAAAATACCTGGATTAAGTTTTGCTCTTTGTCGAATAACAATTGGCATCCCAAAATTCCCAGAAGACTCCTTATAAATCTCCATTTGTGAGCTTAGGAGATATTGCATTACTCCATTTGTGAGCTTAAGAGATCTTGCGTCATCTTATGGGCAACAACTATTGTAATTGTTAATAGCATTCCTTTACTAACTTTAGCTTTCTTTGTAAAGCTTGGTTTGTAATAGACATTAGGATTAAAAAATTCCTCAGTTGCAAATTACGAAGAGAAAAGTTGTCTTTTTCATCTCTCATTAATGATTACAAGATAAGGTGTGTATATAAAAGACCTATTTTTCATATTGGCCTTGATTGCTTCCTCTACCCTCTCCATGACATCATAAAAATAACTCATTGTTACCTTTTTATCACTATCAGTCAAATGAAACACCCTTACCAAAGGCTTACAAATTCGGATAACAAATTAACATTGAGATTAAAATTTGGTATCTTTAAGTATAATTTTGGAAATCTCAAATCCAGCATTAGACCTAACATGTTGAGATGTAACTCACTTATCACTTGTAAACATCTGTCTCAACTTTTTCTTCATCATAATAAAATATTGAAGTGATAAGAAATTTTTTGCAATTCTTGTAACAACAGGATGACACAAATTTTTACCGTTAGTAAAATTCTTTCTCATTAAATTCAAAACCCATGTATGATTGTAGGTGAACTTGGTCACCTTTTTTTGCCTTCTGCATAGTCTCATTAATAATAGGAAAATACCTAATATTTTCTATATTTTTCAGTCAATGTAATGTATAACACAATTTGTCCAAAAAATGAATTATACTTGCTTTGTAATCTTCTTCCTGCTGCTTTATAAACAAAATCATTGTCAACAATAAACTAAATAATACTTTCTGACATTACTTCATCGAATATTTTAAATAAAATATCAATATTTCTAATAAGGTCATATGCATTAATAGACTTCAAAAACATTGATCCCTTTTCAGAATAAACTAAAAAATTAATAATAGGTTCATGTCTCATTTGTCTAACCATCACATATGATTGAACACTTATAAGCAGCTCAAGTCATTCTTCTTTTTTCTAAATAACTTTTAATTTCATAAACATGGCTTCCTAAAAGTTTATCTTAATAGTCATCAATAGAAGGAGCTTTATATCCTGGACTGTAAGATGCTATAACATCTACCATAAGCTAATAATAATAAGATTGGGAAGCATTGAATGCTATACCTGAATCATACCATCATCTAGCTATTGTCATATCTACATTGTGAGTCACTTCTCTTGGTTACATAACACCATGAATTAAAGGATGAGTTCCAAAAGTTGACTGTAATACAAAAAAAAACTCAACACTTGCCTTCTTATTTTCCTAACATCAAGTCCATATGCAATATTCACTTCTTACTAGGTAGGAACACTATCGCCTTCAACATTTTCACTAACATCCTGAACACTAACAAATGAACTTCTACTACCAATTTCATAATTAAATATTTCCCTTCTGTCTTTCTCTTGCTGATACTCTTCAAACAAAGTCTTTATTTGCCACTTCACATCATGATTCACTTTTTTACAAGGTTCCACGTCTCCTTTAACCCTAACTAAATGCTTTTTTAATAATTGGTGATTCCTCCACTTTTTAAATGCTTGTTACAAAACAAACAAATAGTATGGTTCTTCGTACTAGGGACCAATGCAGCATGAGCGCAAACTGGATCATTATATCTTCTTGAAGCAGTTGAATTATCAAGAGTACTTAAACTTCTTTCCATTTGTCTGTAAAAATAAATGAAGACATATATCAAAATAAAGAACACATAATTTAATTATAAACTACTATCAGAAAATATGTATTGTTTAACTCAAAAGTCCAAACTAAGATAATTACACATATACATCTTATATAATATAACTGATTATTTATGATTACATCATAAATAATTCAATTTCATTGAATACAGTTCACCAATAAGTCAAAACCAACAATTCAATTATTCAACATACACAATTTCACAATTCATAAATACATCTTATATAATATCACTCATTTTGTACAATTACATCATATATATTTCAATTCATCCAATATAATTCACCAATAAGTTAAAAATCAATGATTCAAGTATTCAACATACATAATTATACACATCTTATATAATATAGTTTATTTTATATGATTACATCATTCAACTATAAACTATAGACATACACTCACAATTATAATACATTTAACTTTAACCATAACTCACAACTATAAATTTACAACTTACTTTATGTAATCTCATAATTAAATTAATAAACTATAAACTAATATATTTTGATATGCGGTTGGGAAGCTGGCGGTTGAAAACATTGTTGGACATATATTATTAGTGATTTTGAAGCAAATCATCGATCTCTTGATTAATTTAAAGTCCTAGATCTCTTGATTAATTTAAAGTCCTATAGTCCAGTTTGTTAACCAAATTTTATTTTACATTTTATTAATGTTTTGATATAATAATTATTTATTATATGATGAAATTATGATATTTTAATTACTTTGTATTGTTCTTAATTTTATATTTACATGACGAATTAAATGATTTTTTCATATTACTTGTAGTTGTTATTTATATGTGAAAAATGTGAAAAGTAATGTTAATAAAAATAAATAAATTGTTCTTATTTTAAATTTCCATTATTATAGTTTTTGAGACAGATTTGATATAAAATTATAAATGATACAGTATAATTTATTAAAAGACTATTTTATAATTTTATAAAATTTATGAATTATTTTATAAATTTAAAAAATTACCGTATCGATTGGTACAGTACTACATGTGAATCACAGCTGATACGATACCGTATTTAGAACTATTGTCTCGGCCGTATATATTTGTCTCATTATGTCTCTCGTATCGCCCAATTGTTTGCGACCTGATGTTGCTGGGTCTCAAGTTTAAGAACTGGAGTCAAAGGTTGGAACTTTGTACATTATTGTTTGTGGGAGTTCGCTAGTCGAACTTGAGTCAAAGCTTGAAACTTTGTACATTATCGTTCGTGGGAGTTCGCTAGTCCAATCGAGATATGCGAAAGAAGAGTTATTTGGAGATGAGAGGCGATCAGGAAGCTTTCGACCTGGTTTCTTCTGATTGGAAAGACTTTACCTTTGCTGCTAAGAAACTGGCAAATCATGCTATAAAGCTTGGTGGTTTGGGATTTGGGACAGCTTTTCTTCAGTGGGTCGCTGCTGTTGTTGCTATGTATGTATTTACTTGTATATTCCTTTGCATTTGTATAATAGGACCTGTACTTCTTTCAGAGTTGTCTCAGTTCTGATATCTGAAAAACTATATGCATTTTCATATGATAATTGAGTTTTGATCTGTTTCGAAAGAATAAGAAGCTCAGAACTGTTTTTCTCACGAATTTTTAGTTATTTGTTGTTGAGATGCACTAATGTATTCAATCTTAAAACGGTCCTTACTTTTTCTACTCTGGTTACTCTTTGTTTTAATTTACTATACGAACGGAACTATCCAGGCTTCATTGTATAGTTTTGACAGAAGAATCATGTTATGGTGTTAATCTCATCCCTTGGATCTGTCATATATCTCCTTTCCCTTTTCATTTTAGTTGTCATGGTTTCAGTTGAATATGTCTTCAATTGTATTCTTTTAAAGCTTAACCTAAACTACTTCTTATCCATTCCTGCAGCTATTTATTGATCTTGGACAGAACAAATACTCTTACCGGCTTATTGATTCCTTATATTGTCCTTAGTCTTCCTTCGGTTCTGTTCAACCTATTCAGGTGAATGTTCATTCTCTCAGTAACACTCAGGTTTACCTTCATCCCACCCTCTCTCAGTATTGAGTTTTTTTTTTCTTGTCAACTTTTTTCAGGGGAGAGGTTGGAAAATTGATTGCTTTGATTGCTGTTGTATTGCGTCTTTTCTTCCCAAGACGTTTCCCAGGTAAAATGATCGATTCTTCTATCTTAAGAGGTTGAGTTGTAGTCAAATAGTGCCTTATGGCCTTGTATTCATCTTAAAGGCATAAGGAAAGGAAAAAAGAAAAGCTCCAGTCTTTTGCATTGACTTGAAGTTTGTCAAACTTATGACCTTTGCATTGCCATCAACATTTGAACAATAGTAACATTCATGGTATCCAAACAAGTATGTTGTTAGGTATATAACTAAGCAAATAGAACAAGATCTTTAAAGCCCCTCTGCTTTGTCTTACTATTCGACCTTTATCACAGATTGGCTGGAAATGCCAGGTGCTTTGATACTCCCAATAGTGGTTACTCCAGCATTTTTCACAAGTACGTTGAGGAATAACTGGGTTGGTGCGGCAATATGTCTGTTCATTGCTTGTTACTTATTACAGGAGCACATCCAGGCCTCTGGCGGATTCAGAAATGCCTTCACTAAAGCTCATGGCATATCCAATACTATTGGCATGGTCCTTCTATTTGTTTACCCTGCCTGGGCATTGATACTTTATATCCCTTAAGGAGACTCAATAAATTGTTTATTGTGCTCATGTACATAAAATTGTTAACTTTTTCTATTCATCTTTAACTTGGTGTGACTCAAAACTGAATTTGATCATTTGCTGTCGAGACTAAAAGGCATCATTTAGTAAATTTATAGCATTACCTTAAGAAGAAGAAGTTTGCAGAATAGCTTCATGTCATTGAAACTTCACATTGATGACTGCTCATTGTTTCATTTTAGAACTGGCAAGATCTGTTATACAAATGTCAAATGCCTATAACTTGATGGTGATCCTGCTAATTGCTTGTTTCCTTAATAAGTTGAACCTGATGGTGATCCTGCCAATTGCTTGTTTCCTCAATAAGTTGAACATTTCTGGTTATTTACTATTTGTACTTCTATGACAGAACTTTATACTGTACTAACTGATTTCATGAAAACGACTTTCATTTGCCACTTAAAATTGTTGATGATCTCATTGGAAATATAATAATATAAAATCAGCACTCCTGACTGATGATCCGTCCAAGTCAGATTGAGATTTTAGATACAACTTTACATTATTGGAAATATGATTGGTACGAACTTATTACTATAGTTATCACAGTTTCTTCTTCTTAGATTTCTTAAAGAAGAATTGTCTGTGATTCATAATATATGGTTGTATGTTCACTGGAAACTTTCTTTCTAGTTGTATATGTGCTCTAGCTTCCACACTGGAAGTTGCTCTCACAGCTTCAAGTCTTTTGCTTCTCTGTATAGTTGGTCCACTACGTCCTGCATACATGTTCAGCACAAGAAAACATAAGATTGAAGTTATCTTTTAGACCTAGCTTGTGCAAAATCTTATCACAAGAAGTAAAAAGAGCTGTGAATTATAGCAATGTGTTGATCTTTTCCTTGTTATAGTGGCAAGATACAGGTAAGAGCTACCTTGTAGTATCCGAGCAACTGTGGTCTTTTTAGTTTGAATGTTGGGGTTACCAGATCCCTCTCCATGTCAAATGGATGTGGTTCCAGATAAACTGCTTTCAGCATCTCAAACCCTTTAAACTGAGTAAACCATTCACATCAGTTATGGAAGCATAACACTAAGACTGTAATAAGAGACAATAAGTAAGAATATGATCCCCTTACTTGGTGTTTCTGACCAGTGCTATTAAGCTCATCTAAAACATATTTCCTTGCCCTTGGATTCTTGCAGAGTGATTTATAATCATCTTTCTCATTACTGTTTGCTGCCCAATTTTCAAGTGCCTGCTTCTCAGGGACCACCACAGCAACAAGAAATGACTCGAAACTGTTGCCGTAGACCCAAATCTGTGCACCAGAAGAATGTTTAACCAATTGTGCTAGCTAGAGAGAATATTAGAAAGCTTTGGCAAGTGATTATTGGTTTATTCTTAAATAATCTTAATCAGAAAGAAATGGTTTCGGGGTAGAAATACAAGAATCTGATGCTTTAAGATGAGATTTCACTTACCGATGTTACCAGTGGGCATCTAGAGTAGGCATTTTCAAGGTTTTCCACTGCCACATATTCACCCTGAGAGAGCTTGAATATGTTCTTTTTCCTGTCAATGATCTTCATTGCTCCATTTGGCTGCCATTCTCCAATGTCACCTGCAATTATATCTTAGATCATGCCTTTGCTAGCATAACATTTGTGAGCAGCCACAGATGAGCTTCAGAAGCAGTTTTCTGTTCCTGAATAGCTCAAGGTGAAGTGTGAAAGATGTATTTTTTTTTACCTGTATGAAACCACCCATCAACAAGGACTTCATTTGTCAGATCTTCTCTCTTGTGGTAACCAGAGAATAAGGTGTTGCCCCTCAGACAAATCTCTCCCCGTGGAGTATCGGACAATGCATCATATCCCATCTCTGGCACCGATTCAAGCCTTGCTTCAATTGTTGTCATAGGTACTCCAACAGTCCCAATCATAGGGTACACATCTCCTATGGATGTAAAACACCCACCACAGCTTTCAGTGAGACCTACAAGAGCAGACAAATGGGAATGCTTGAAGATACATTAAACTTGGGAACAAATGGACAAGGTCATTAACTTCTCATAACCATAAAAGGACTAGTCTAGCAATCCTGATAAAAAGAACCATGATATTGTGCATACCATATCCTTGTGATAAAGTGGAACAGGACGTGACCCTTATGAACTCCTCCACATGCCTAGCCAAAGGAGCTGCACCTGATGTCATGATACGAACTCGACCTCCTAATGCTTGTTTTGTCTGTAAAAACCAAGGCAGTTTAGATACTAACACAGGAACCTTTCGAGACAAGAGTTTTAAGTGTGGAACTGCGAACCTTTTCGAAGATAAGCTTGTCAAAAAGGGGTGCTGCCTTTGCTTGTGGCAATCCCTTCTCAAGATTGCTCAACTTGCTGTCAGTAGCTTCTTGATTAGTGATGCACTATGTTCTAAGAGGAAAGTGGATGATGGAGAAGAAAGTAGCATCTGGACTTACTAGTAATAAGCAAAATCAAAGAGTTTCTTCCTTATTATACCACCAGCTGATATTTTGCTCATTGTGCCTTCATTAACAGATCAATAGAGTCAATTGCTTGGAATGAAAAAGACCAGCAGGATGGTCGTTAGAATTGTGCTGAACCATACCATTGCAGATACGATCAAAAACTCTGGGTACACCACAGAATATACTTGGTTTCAACTCCTGAATATCCTCTATCAAGTATCGAACATCCTGTGATTGTATTTAAGAGCAATAAAATCAGAAACAAGAAATCAGCAGTATAGAAATCATCAGAAAGTTTGATGTTTGATCATTACCCCTCTCCAGAATCCTATTTTGGCTCCTTTATGGATGCAGTAGGTCTCCATAATTTGATCATATACATGGGCCAAAGGTAGGAAAGAGAAGTATGCATCATCTTCTCCAGCCTGTCACAAAGAAAACTTAGCGACAACTTTCTGGTAATTCAGAAGAAACCAGCAAAAGAACATGATCTGTCCTCGGTATTTTACCGGTATGTCTGTCAGGAAAATTATTTGATCCACAGACAAAACTTCTGCGATGATAGCTTCATTTCTAAGAACAACACCTTTAGGTTCTCCTGTTGTTCCACTCGTATACATAATAGTGCAGATGTCAGTTTTTCTCTTTGGAGGTAGCTCACAATCCAAACTTCCCTGCAGAAGAATGCCATCGTAGGATAAGCCACAGTCAGATGGTTCGGTAGGATAAATCAGTATCAAGATGTTACCAGCTGAGAGAATTCATCCCATGAAAAGCAAGAAGCTCCCTGTTCTTCAGCATCCGTCTTTTGCTGGCTAGTAATGTTTCCAAAGCTAACAATAGCTGAACAAAATGACAACACTTTGTCACCTTAAACCATCTATGAACCTTCCAAAGTAGACAAAAATTTGAGCCTTTTAGCACCTACTCTTTAGATTGGGCGAGCATTTTGGGAGGCAGGATAGGATCTGCACAAGAAATTTCCCACTTGCGTGAAACAACTGGGGCCTCAAGTCAAGTACTTTTAAGTGGCGTAACTGAAGGCAAAACGATACTTACTGCAGCGAGCTTGTTCTCTTGGACGAAGGCTATTGAAACTTCAGCGTGATTGATGATGAACTCCACTGCAGTAGGACCTGTTAAGGTTCAACCGACTAAAGATACTAAGTTGTACCATTCCAAGTATACCACATTGAGGATCAGGATAAGAGTAGCATACCAAGAGTGTCATAAAGTGGTACATAAGTTACAGCTTGGCTATTACAAGCCTGAGAAGAACAGAAACCAATCAGTAGGTCACCAATAACACACCTTCCAAAGCACCAACTTATTCAAATCTTGTCAATTATTTGCAGAAGCAGAGCATTTAGTTTCGGAAAATCTTTAAATGCCGGTGTTTCACTGGTGAACATGAAGGGTGCATAACCTATAAATAATGGTATATTGTGTGCAGATCATACCTCCATTGCAGTAATCCACTGGGGGCAGTTGGAACCATATATGCCACAACGATCTCCCTGTACCCATCATATAGTTTCCTTGTTGATCACTTGAATTTAGAGATTTAAGGAACAATCTAAGAATTAAAAACCAAAACAAATTTCTAGAGATATTTTCTTACAGGATTAACTCCACGGTTCCTCATTGCAGAACCTAATTTTGTGGCAGAATCATAGACTTCTTTATAAGTTAGCCACACGTATGGGCCAACCTGCAAACGTGGTAAGATCATTTCAATTTTTTTCCAGTTAAATATACCAAGTCAAATGAATAGTTCTGAAATACAATATACCTTGGAATCAGTCACTTGACGTCGACCAAGCATTGGACTATTGGGAAGTCTTTCTGCAGTACCACTACAAGTAAAAGAAATGGCTTATCAGTTCATTTTGGTTAGAGGGTCGCTAGCAGTTTTCACGTTTTTCATCTTCTTGTTGATTGTTTCCCTCGACTCGAACGTTTTCTTTGCTAATGAAACAACAAATCTTCCAGTTTAAGTCATTCACAAAACTTTAACTGACCAACGTTTCAGTTCTCCTTCCAACGTACAACGCATGGAAAAGGACTAACAGAAGCTAATTTCAGGAACTCGTTTCTGTCAGCACTGAGCTCATGTGTTTGAAAGAAAAAATGGCATCTCAACTTACAATGTATGGTTAATTATGAAAGAAAAGAGACTTCAAACGATTACTAGCTCTTGAAAATCAAGTGTTTGAAGTGAAACAAAACAAGAAATCAACCAAAATTATTGACACAAATGGAGATGGAACGAAAAAAAACATCATCTGATGATCTGTACCTGAAGAACTGCCAAGGAGACTCTAGACTTGATGGAACCTGCAACAAGCCATCTTTAGCATAAATGGACCTGTAAACAGGTCCTGATGATGGTTGTCCATCACTTGCAGGCCTTGATTCTTCAACCTTCACTATATAACTCATTGCCATTGTAAAAAAAATCCAAGAAAGAACTCGGTTTCAGGACCAACCAGAGATGCAAAACCTGAGAATTGTGGGGAACTGCAGAGATATGCAATGATTCTAGGAGATAGAGAGAGAGAGAGATGGGTGGAGATGGTGGAGGAGTTAGTTGAGCTGAAGCAATAAATTCAAAGCACTACCACTGAGCAAGTTTTTATAACCATGTTAATGAGTCTTGAACTGCTTTTTCCTTCTCTTTTGAGTATCCAAAGCAACATAATTGCCACCTCATTTATTGTGGTAGCTGATGTATTAATTGTTGCTTCTCTGCAATTTGTAATTTAGCTTATTCAGTTTCTTCCTGATTATATGATCGATCTACATATTTGGGTAACATCAACTTCTCTTTAAAGTCTTTTTCATGTAGAAAACGTGTTTTATGGTCTTATCCACCATAGAAACTCTGTCCAGTTCCTTGAAGTCTTACAAGTAAAGAACAACCATTGAAGAGGATAGTGTTGGTATTAGGCAAAGTAGACAGGAAAAATGCGGTGGTGCAGTTGGGGTTTAAGGCCATGCGTTGGCCAATAACCATTAAGAGTTGGGCGGAATTAATGCTTACTGCTCACCAAACATAAGAAGAGGGTATTCCAAATCTTGACTTCAGACTAAATGGTTGGATGGTTCTGTAACCAAATCAGTCCAAAGTTTGCATTTTTTTCCTTTTGGGTCATTTAATTTATAATACGCTCTAAATCCCAGAACGATATTTGCCGAAAATTGCATCTTTTTGACTCTATTGAAGGTGAGGACTTCATGAGAGTAGAAGAAACATTAATGAGCGCTGGAGGTGGGGTTCACCTTCTGAAAGCATTCTTGATTCTGTATGGAAATGCCAAAAGGGCTAATTCAGAATAGATATGGATGCCCATTTATTCATTTATGTGTTTATGTAATCAAAATGATATTATTTTTTATTCAATTTTTAAATAAAAATTTAAAAAATCATAAAAATAAATACTCAGATATTTTTGAAAATTTTAAATTTTATAAATCTTTGAGAAATGTAAAAAAATTATAAAGAAACAGCTTTTTTTTATTTACCTTTTATTTTGATATAGCAATGAGTCAGATTTGGCTCAAGCTTAGGTGTTCGCTTAGGTGTTCGACTTCAAGCCAGGCTTGAAATTTGATAAATTTCAATTAAATATATATTTATTTTTAAAAATTAAAAATAATGACATTAACAAAAATAGCATTGTTTCACTTAAAAATTTTAAACTTCGAGTCAAATAGTTTAAACTTTTTAATCTCAAGCTCAAAATTTTTTAAAAAATCTTAATCTAAAATTTAGTCAATTCAATATCATTATGATTAGAGATGGTAAAATCGGCCCGGCCTATTTTTGAACCGGGTTGACCGAGCCAAAGACTGGCCCGACTCAGCCCATTACTTTCAAAACGATGTCGTTTTGGAAGTTTTTTGCTTAAAAACACAAATGACATCGTTTTAGAAGTTTTTTATTTTAAAAAAAGTGGCCCAGCTAGCCCATAACCCGTCAGGTCATAACTCGGGCTACGAGCCAATTAGTCAGTGGTTGGGCTGGGTCACGGGCTGACTCATCCCGGCCCATCGACATTCCTAAATATGATCTATTAACTTTGGACTTAGTTGGACCGAATTGGGTTGAACTAATGTATCCAAGCACTGCCATTCACTTTCATAGGCTTAGCCCATTGGGCCTATGGTCGAGTTTGCTCGGGTTTAGACAGAAATTAAAAGGAAAAATGATCCAAACAATAAAACACAAAAAATGGTGTGGATGATGCCAGTGATCTAAAACCCTCACTATTTCCTAACATCAGAGATTCAGAGGAAGGAACGGTAGGGTTTTAAAGCGACAATCATGTTTCCGGGGATGTTTCTGCGTAAGCCTGACAAAGCAGAGGCTTTGAAGCAGCTAAAGGCACATGCAGCGATGTTCGGCATCTGGGTCGCCGCCATCCGTGTCACTCCTTATATTCTTCACTATCTATCCGACAGCAAAGATGAGCTTAAGCTTGAACTCTAGATTCCTACTCTACTTCCCAAGGTACATTCAAAGATCCAATCTTTCTTTTCTTTTCCTTTGGTTAGTTTTATGCTTTCAATTTATTGGGTTGTTTTCGTCCTTTTTATATTTTTTCCGGATTTTTCGATTAAGGGGATGGGAGTCTTGTTGGGTTTATGATCGGATGTGAGTATTCATGTGATTTGGTGTTTTGTTTGGTATCGTTGAATTACGAGGTTGATGCTCTTTGTTTTGCCTGTTTTATGTTGTTGCTATAAATGGATGTTTAACATAGATGTGCTTGGATTGATCAATCGAAAGAAAATATGTAACTGGGCTGTAGGTAATAGAAAAATCGATTCTTTCGACAAGGTGGATCTTAGGTGTGAGTTAAGGATAATGCTCAGGAAAACAAGGTGGATCTTTTTCAGTTGTACAAGAGTACTTCTGTTCAAGTGATAAGAGGAGGGATTGAGTGCCCACAAAGTTAAATTTTCTAGCTGTTTGCTTCATAGTTTTAGGAGATTCTGTAAAATTTGTTTTCAGTTCCACATCCCATGCTTTCTTCCTTCTGCATCCTTTTACCTCTCTCACCTTCCCTTCAAAATCATGGTGTTAGGAAATCTCTCGAAATAACTTGTTAGTGGAGGTTTAGTGCTTTTACGATGCATACACAATGTATTTACCTATTGCCTATATACTTAGTTGTGGTTTTAGCAAGTCCTCTTCTCTGCAATGCTTGTTTGTGACTGATGGACTTTTGGTCCTTCAGCAGGAAGTGTGGATATTTTTATATGCTGGAACGTTTCTTTGTATAGACCAAAAAGAAAAAGAAAACAAAAACTCGAACTTTCTGGTTTCAATAAAATTTCAAATATTTTCCAAGTGGGTGCAAATATTTGTGGGCAGGATTGAATTTTGGAGTTCGAGTAGGGTTGGGTGATAGTGAACGCCTAAATGATATGCTATGGTGAATAACTTGTAAATGGAGCTACATTGCCAGATTTTTGAAGCACTTATGGGCACACACACACTCATTTCACTGACTTGACATGTCTAAATTCTCATGCATCATGAGGTCTTTAAATGGATTATAATTTGGATTAGAAACAGTAAGTAATTATCTGTTCATTTGAGTTTCGAGATTGAATCACTATTTCATGTTATTTACAGTGACAACTTGTCTGGCTATTAATTTAATCCATTCTGGTGCTACAG
>JAOSBO010000107.1:38288-50861 GCA_027563915.1 Erythroxylum rotundifolium | reverse complement strand
GTATTCAGATCAATCTGACACTGTTAATGAGCATATTCCGGAGGGGTATCGCAATCAGTAATCGATCCAGATTACAAATCTAGAACAGATACGGTCTTCTTTAGACAGCAATATACTTTTTTCCTATATACGTACGACGTTTTTTTTTCGTTGGTTATATATTTTACCGATGAAATTATTGTGTATTCAAGACTTTTTTGCGACGATTTCAAGAAAACGTCGCGGATATTGTTTTGACGAAATTATTGTGTATTCAAGACTTTTTTGCGACGATTCCAAGAAAACGTCGCGGATATTGTTTTACTACCGGAATTTAGCAACCATTAGGGTGACGATTATTTTTTGTCACAAATTTTAATATTTAGTGACGTTTAGTTTTGTTGCTAATAAACTTATCAGTGTATATTTCATACCTAGAAGAACATTGCAGCTTAAATGAATTTGGTGGTGTTGATTTATCTTTGGTGATTTTTTCTTAATTTATTTAAGGAATTTGAGGAGATGGGTAGACAGCCTTATCCTGATATGATAGAGAGTTTTCCTAATTCTATCATTAAATTTGAATCTCACTTCTTGATATTAGCAAATGCACACTCATATGTCCACAAACGTTAGTAAGGATAAAAATGCTTCATTCCAGTTAGAAGATAACAAATTATATCTAATTAATTTAAATTTTAAATTACATTTATATTGAGTCAAAAATTAAGAGATTAACTCCAATCAATTTGAATATAAAATTAAGTTCGAGGGCATAAACAATTTAAGAATTTATATTTTTATCATAAATAATATTTTTAAAATTTTAAATAAGCTTCAATATGATTAAACTTTAAGTTGAATTTGGACTATATCCTAATAGAATTTGAAAGAACCGTTAGGGGATAGTAGTTTCGCAAACTTTCTGATTGTTTCTAGCAAACAAAGAAAATCAGAAAAATTAAAAGAACCAAAAGTAAATCAATATCAAGATTTGTTAACGAAGTTCAACACTCTTTACTTATGTCTGTGTGGCCCTCATCCAGCTTACTACTTTCACCGAAATACAACAGAATTTACCTAAGGTTTTATTGAGCCGATACCATTCAACCCTTGACACTATCTCTCAACCTCACTTCCTGTGAAAGAATTTTACACCCAATAACATGACCGACTAGTGTTAACCTTGTCAGAGAATTTTTTTAAACAGCTATTAGTGAAAAAATAATTAATAAATCACTCAGATGATTAAATAAACAATTCATCACTTAAGTAGACTGAAAAAAAAAGTAGGGGGTAGTCGTTTTGCAAACTTTTCAATTTTACCGTGGTGGTCTCTAGCACAAACAAAAATCAGAAAAATTAAACTCAACAAAATAAATCAACATCAAGATTTGTTGACTTAGTTCGACACTCCTTGCCTACGTTTGCGGAGCCCTCACCTAGCTTAATCACTTTTACCGAAGTACAATAGAATTACTCTAGGTTTTACTAAGCTGACACCACTCAACCCTTGACACTATCATTCAACCTCACTTCCCGTGAGAGACTTTCACACCCAATAGTACGACCGCCTCGTAATAACCTTAACAGAAGATTTTTCTATATCACTCTTAATCAAAGATAATTAATCAAATAGTTAAGGAACAACTCAAGTGAATAAAATAACTAGAAACAAAACTGAAAACACTTGAGACAAAAGAAGAGAACAACTTCCCGAAAAGTTAAGCTCTACTGAAATAAATCTCGAAGTTGTTACAACAATAATAGGAAAGCAGTCTACCCAAGAGTCACTCCACCAATCTTTCTCAATTTAGCCTCCAACAAATTAAATGGATATCACACGCACCTCTAACTATTTTTTCAAAAAATTCAATTCATGCATGCGGCACAACACAATTGCCGCAAACCACTTGATTCACCTTTTTTTGCCAAGTAAGGGACATGCACACCTCAACCACGTAATCTTCTCCTTCAAACCTTAAGATCAAGCCAACGTGACTTCCAATGAGAACTTTTTAACGCAGCAGTGAAAACAAATCAAGACAAGGAAACCTTCACATCACGCATAACACAAAACACTCACGCACACACTGCACCACTTACGCAACTTTTGTCGTAAATCACTTATATCCCTCAAGCAACTGACATGTATATAACCAGTTAAAAATACTGCACACCCACTGCACTCACATTGTCGCGCACCTCCACTAGAATACTTCACCTGCGTGTTTTTAATAGACTTCTATTATAAATCAAATATGTATGCAACACACCCATCAAACGTTGTTTAATAATCTTCCTTCCCAATGCACAACGTAATTAACGCCCCACTAAACAACACACCGACCAAGTTTATCTCACAATAAACACACACGCATACCACACAAAGAAAGACGTAGGCCACGTATATCACCTTCTATTTTCAATCAACCAAAAAAAATCTCTGCCTATTTTTCCAGAAGGATTATCTTTAATTCACCTAGAAACTTACAAAAATGTCCTTAACCCTTCAGCCACACTTTTACGCAGAACTACTTCGTTCACACAAAAAAAGTCCAACCATACCCTTCAACTACTTCATACATGTAAAACAATCTTTATTCAAACTAGAATTGCTTCAATATCCTTTATCCCAAAAAATACGGCGGTATACATAGACTTCCACTTTGTGTATAATTCTTTTTCAACTATAAGTGTAGCAAACACATTACTTTGAGTCCAAGTCCGATTAATATCTTATATGTCCAATTAATAAATAATGTCAAAACTAATTAAAAGTTATATAACATATATTCTAACATAGACACTTGAATAAAAGACAAAGAACAATTTTCTTCACAACAAAGAATTCATGGGCAACAAAATAACCACGTAGATATCATCACTTGATTTGCCCTTTCACCATCGATGAGAACACTCCAAAAACATAGACCAAGAGACACCCACAAATCTTCCTTAATTCAGCCTCCAATAAAATGAAATAGATATCATACACAACCTATTAATTAAACACCCTGCCAAAACTTTTACCAAGTAATCATAGACTATTTGTGCAAGAGCCGGGTCGTATGCATATGAACACACCTTCAGCTATTTTCAAAATTCCAATTTTCCCATGCTGCACTATTGACGCAATCTAAGTTGATTCGCTTTTTTCCCCTAATAGAGACTTACTGGATACTTCACTTAAGAGCTACAAATGTGTACACCAAAATCAATTCACATGATCCACACCCCCAAAAATCTAGCAATATTATTTATCCATGTTTTCATCACACAACTCCAATATCCTTCGATTTTTTTTCCCAAAAAATAAACAACACTTATACAAATAAATTTTCCTTAATCCCTTCAGCCCACATGGCCATAATCAACCAAACCTTTAGTTAAGATATACATCAATTAGAGATAGAACTCTATCACAACTAGAAGATTATCTCCAATAGCTTTTTGAATCCACCAAGTCAAACAAAGATACATGATTATCTATTATTATCCAATTAATATCTTATAGGTCCAATTAATAATAAATATGTTTAAAAATAAGAAGATATATACCATATATCTAACAGAATTGAATCGAGCCAACCAATAAATACCAATATTTATAATAAGACTACAATTAGTGAATTATCAAATCAAGTTGGTATTTTATACCAAAGTGAAGATTACGAAATGTTATTAATGTCTCATGTCAAGAAATTATTTAATTCAAACGAGTAAGACAGATGAAATATTTATAGTTTTCAACACAAGTAAATCCAAATCATATATTATATAATTATTATGAATATGTTGCTTCAATTAAAGCATGAATGAATCACAATATATTATTAAATTTAGTATAGAGCATGATAGTACAACAAGAAGATATGTTAAACCTTCCATGTGGTTTAAATGAATTTTAAAAGTCCATTAATCTTTAATTTTTAAAAAAAATCTCTTTTTTAAGATTTTAATTAAAAAATAATGTTAAGAAACATATAATATGAACATTATACGTGGTCTAATCAGATATCACCGATATGATAACCGAACTCAACTCTTAAATCTGAAATCAATTAAATTTTATTTCAATTAATAATTTAAAATAGATATAAGAAATTATTAGTTTAAGGTTTTTCACTAAACACAAAGCCTTAATCAAAAAGAGTTATAAGTGACTTTTGCAAAGGAATACCAATTGAAGGTGTGCAAAGACACAAAAGGAAATAATGAATCTATATAAAGAGTAAGTTCAAAATAAAAGAAGCAAGCTTTCTTCTTTAAGCATTCTTCTTAAGTTCCTCTTCTAAATTCTTCCTCTTTCAAACTTAGAAACAAGCTTGGTCGTCTCCCTTTCCTCTTCAAAGCCTTAGTTTGGTGCTTAAAGGCCCCCAAAAACCAAAACTAAAGCCTTAAACTTCTCACAAAGCTTTATTGTTTGTAACAAACGCTTTATTTGAGCCAAAACCTTTGTATCAAAGCTTTCTTTTCCTTTTCTTTTCTTCTCAAAACCCAAAAATCTTTGTAATGCTTCACATTTTTTAAGCTATATTCATTTGAAAGTTTAACATGAGCCTCATGGTTAGTTTATTTGCGTTTGCATTTATTTACTCTTGTTTATGCACATCTTAAAACACACTTGCTTTGCTGCCCCTCAAGCTTTTATATTTGCTTTAATATTTAGTATTTACTCTTTATAGTTGCATATTGCATCTTGTAATGATTGGCTCTGCTGCCCATTAAGGTATAATATTATTTATTTGCGTTAATATTTGTGTTGTTATTAGTGTTCAATATTATAACTGGTAGTGATTGGTTCTACTGCCAATCATATTAATTATGATATTCAATACTTATTCTTATTTATTTTAATTTGTTTTAATATCTCTTCATATTTACCTTATTTAATATTTTTTAATGCTTTATTTATGTAATATTGTCTATTAGAATTATAAAATCCATTTACAAGAGCTTAGAAAAAGAAATAGATTTTTTGAAACAACAATAATTTAGAATACTAGGAATCTATTGTTTTAAGATTATTGAGTTCTGTTCACTGAGAGTAAGTAGTCCCAACAATCTGATCCTAAATGAGGGATGTAAGTCTGTTAGCTTAGCTTATTCATAACTAAGGGAGTCGATATTCTTAGAAAAATAGATTTCTTTATGAGATCTAAGTTTATCTTTAGCGCATCCACCTCTAGTACAAATGATAAGATCGTGAATAACAATTAAATAGATCAAATTTACCAACAATCAAATTTTAAACTTTTCCAACAAAATGTATTACGCTGGTAAAACTAGGGAATGTGATATTCCTTTGTTAAATCCCTGTGAAACCATCCATTTATTTACCTAAAGCTCTATGAATAAACACAAAGAAAAAGATTTCAAATACATCCATATAGGATTAGTGTAAGTGGGGGTAATGTCCCTTATAAAAGAAGGATTAACCAGCTCTATTTTAATGGTTTTAAGAGATGCTAGGTTAGGATTTCTATAGAGTCTAGTCTTTGCACTGGTACTGTATCATTTGATTGCTATCTAAATTACTCGATTTTTCTTAGGGACAAAAAGAACTTAGATTCCTTAGTCTTGTAAATCAAAACCCATATTACAAAATGAGCACATGATCTATATAGTCTTGATTTGCAAAATTTATTACAAAGCCATGAACATTGCATTTGCCTCTAAATCCCTAATCCATAATCAAAAAGGCGAAACCCTATCTTACAAACTGATCTAACAAAATCCAATACTATAGTTTCAAAATCTACAATATGGAAAGATATTAACCTTACTGATAAATGGATACTTCAGGGTGCAACAGATTTGAGTCCACAAGTGCATTTGAGTTCAAACACCAAAATTAAAGAAGTGAAACAATACCTAAATGACAAGGTAAATTTGTCTTTTACTAGAAAATTTGTGAGCCAAAGATTTGACAATGGTATCTCAATATCAACCATTAACTTACGAAGACTCTCTAAGATTTTATTTGTAATTAATATAACTAGTAAAGACTTACCTAGGTATTCAATATTTGATATCCCATCTTCAAGCCTTTAAGTAGTCAATTACAATAAAAAATTTCACACCCATTTACAAAAATAGTAAGCCTTAATCTCCCTTAACATCGTTAACTTTTTCTTCAATAATAGAAAATATGAACAATAAGCTTTACATCTAGAGACAAAATTTGAGGTAAACAAAAAAATATTTACATGATGATTTTTACTTTTTAAAAAAATAAAAAAAGATTGTGGCTTTTTAACAACTTGTTAGGAAAACAAAACCAAATTCAAGAAAAATATTGAGTTTGTTAATAACCATAAAGTGCATATCTTATTTTTTGATTGGTTTGAAATTTATTCCCAAGCAAATAATATAAAATATCCCTTTAAGGCCATCAACAATAACACTTAAACAAAGTTGTAGGAAACTACAATGGAGGAGAAATTACAATCAATGATTCCATATAAGCAAAACATAGGGATGGTGTTACCTTTGAAAATAAAAAATGAAAATGAAAATATGATCCCGAAAGATATTAAAAACATTATGTGTCAAAATAATTAGACCAACACTTATTTGCATTCTCTATGAGGACAACTATTTAGAATACATAAAGTTGTAGAAAATTTCATAGTCATAACCTAAATGGAGTTAGTCAAAACTCCCAGATTTAAGCCTTATAAAGTATCCACAACAATTTAAGCCAACTTAGGAAAAAAGAACAATGAAGAATTCTTCAACGCCATGCAAAGTCAGTTGAATAGGATTAATGAAAACATAGTTTTTGATCCTCCAAAATCTTCAATATCTCAAACTTTGAACACCATCCAAATAAGGAGTTAAACTAGGATTAAAATTAGTCGCTCCCATGAAGTGAAGATAATTAAGCAAGAAAGCAACTCTAAAATTAAAAACATCATACCCCTTTCTCCAATAATGAGCAAACTCCATTAGCAACAAAAGCTTCATTGGTCAAAACCCATTGCTCATATCATAGATATAAATCAAAAGCCTAACATCTTGTAACAAACTAGGTACTGCTTCCTCTTCCTAAGAATGAAATATTGATGGCATGTTTGATTACAACATTTTGAATGTGGTTCAACAAATGGCAATAGCCACTAATGCTTATAGGACCCAATTAAAAACCTCTAACCATTCAATAGCTAAGCTCGTAATGGTTGAATTCTTCGTACAATTGAAAGAATGGTGGATTACAGGCTGAAACTTAAAGGAATTGACGGAAGGGCACCATGCAGCTTACGGCTTAATTTGACTCAATACGGGAAAACTTACTAGATTTAGACATAGGGAGGATTGACAAACTGATAGCTCTTTCTTTCTTTTTTGGTTAAAAGGAAAATATATTAAACTAAAAAGAATATGCACAAGATCTTTGGGGTAAATCCCAACCATAGGCGGTTAAAGAAATCGTCCACGTCAACAATACAATCAAGAACATCTAAAGTCAAATACATCAAAATGGACGTACATGGTCATTTGGGCATACTCCGACCATAATCAGTAGTGAAAACCGTCCCTGTCAACAATACAATCAAGACCAGCTACAATAAAAAAAACATCAAATGTAAGTACATGATCATTGGGGCATACTCCGACCATAAGCAGTAGACAAAATTGTCCATGTCAATCAAGACCATCTAAAGGCAAAAAGTAAATGCACGATCCTTGGGGCATACCATGACCATATAAGTAATCAAAGTCGTCCATGTCGACAGTACAATCCAATCCATCAAAAAACAAAAACATCAAAAAGTAATGTACACTATAGACTTTATCTTATACACTACATCATAGCTCGTGAAAGAAGCATGGTATAATTGAATGTCATTTCTTGTCTTCCACAAGGTATATATGGTACACACGAATGCCAATCAGGCGGCTTTGCTTCTTAAATGTGCTTCAGTCTGAATCCACTTGACAGCACTGGCTAAAGAAGTTATATCTCTTTTCAATCCCAGCCACTCTCGAATTGCACACCAAACATTACTGGCAAAGGAACATCTAAAAAATAAATGGTTAACCAATTCTAGTTCAACTCCACACAATGCACACATCAGGTTAAGCTCAAGATGGGAGGTTATCCTTGGTTGGTAGTCGATTCTAAAAACTGAGCCATGCAACAAAATAGAATTTGGGCATAATATATTGCTTCCAAATAAAAGACATCAACGGCCTCTTGTCATGCTTTACCTACACTATATCATAAACCTTTCTAGAAGATAGTACTCCATTTACACAAGATAGTACTCCATTTACACAAAACCTCTATAGCATCATTCATCACTTCCTGCGGGCTTCCCATCCTATACACCAGTGAATTCCAGATTATTGTCAATTTTTTCAACAAAAGGGAATCACGGGTTGAAGGTTCCCACACCCAAATTGATAAGTGTATTTCATGCATCAACCGCACGCATGACGAGTCTGCTTTGAAATGGGTATTTCATAGTACTTTGGCTAGCAATGTCGAATTCCATACCTTACAATTCATCAAACCCACACCCCCCTCATTTCTTAGAGCACACAGATCATCTCAAGCCACCTTAAAATGTTTGCCACCCCATAAGAATAATCGACAAATGAAGGTTATTCTATCAAGAATGGATATCAGTATAGGAAATGCTTGAAGCCAAAAGGATTAAACCCCTTCAATTACAGATTTTATCAGTTCTACACGGCCAGCATCAGTTAGAGACTTTCCATTCTATTCATTGATATAGTTCTCAATAGATTCAATCAGCACAGAGAATTGTGCCAAGACTTTCATCGGTGCTAGTGGAATCCCCAAATACCGCAAAGGGAATTCCCCCAAAGGATATGCAACCATTTCCATAATATTCTCCCTATGCCTACCAAAGACACCAGCCAAATACACACTTGATTTCAGGGGACTCACCTTAAGCCCAAAGACTCCTTCCAATTCTCTTAGATTAGCCACAAGAATTTTTGTCGAGTTGAGATCTTCTCGAGAGAATAGCATTAAATCATCAGCAAACGCAATATGGGATATGTTATTCTTACTTCACTTCGGGTGGAAGTGGAAATGAGAGTCCCTGATTCCCACTTTTAATAATCTAGAAAGGTAATCCAAGCATAGGAAGAAAAGAATAGGTGACATGGAGTCTCCTTGTCTTAATCCCCAGCTACCTTTAAACATACCATATAATGCACCATTCACTGAAATAGAGAAGGATGTTGTGGAAACACACTTCATAATCCATCCAATAAACTGCTGAGGAAAAAACTGAAGCCACATAACATATCCTCCAGTAAAATCCAAGAAACCATATCACAGGCTTTGGGGATGTCCAACTTGATCATGCACCATGGGGATATTCTTTTCCTTGTATAAACTCTTACCAATTCCTGCACTAGAAATATATTATCCAACATATTTCTACCCGGAACAAAAGCCTATTGTTCTTGGTCAACAATACCTCTAATAACAGAAACCATACGCATCATCAAGATTTTTGTGATCACTTTGTATACAACATTTGTACAGGCTATTGGTCTAAAATCAATCACCTTCAGCTCTTCCTTTGTTTTAGGGATGAGAGTGATGATTGCATGGTTCAATTGTTTGAGCAATCTGCTACTAATAAAGAAGTCTTTCACAGCTGCCACAAGGTCTAAACCAACCGTATTCCAGTATCTTTTGAAGAATGCCGATGTAAATCCATGCGGTCCTAGGGCCTTATCATCTTCAATATCATATAATGCCCGATTAATCTCATTCGCCATAACTGGGGCAATCAAAGAGTCACAGGATTCCACATTTAATGCAGCACCATTTCAGATTACCTCAACATCCACCATGTCCGAAGGAATGAAAGTGCCAAAGAGCTCGGTGAAGAATGTCACAAAACAGCCTGCCACTTATTCTGTTGAATTGGTGGGGTTTTCATCCTCTTTAATAACATGTGAAATTGCATTCCTTATATTTTTCTTTTTTACTAGGGCATGAAAATACCAAGTGCATTTATCCACCTCAATAATATGGGTGTACTTTGCCTTTTGTTGGAAAAATTTTCTCTCCGCATCTAGTAGGAACTCAGCCTTTTTTCTCTTTATATTTACTTCATACTTCAACTCAGCATTATCGAGGTTATTCAGTGATGCTTTATATGCCAAGGTGAAACTTTCTTTGGCCATTTTTGCCTTCATAGAAATACGGTCGTATGCTTCATTGTTTAGTGATTTCAATGGCCCTTTGAGGGACTTCAACTTTGAGCATAAGATGTATTGAGCACTGCCATTCACTTCCACCTCCCAACAATTAGTAACAATATTCTGCATTAGAGGATGATTGAGCCATATATTGAAGAACTTAAAAGGTTTTCTCCCCCTAGTATTCGATTACGTAAACTCCACCACCACAGGGCAATAATCCGATTCCACCGTCATTTCTAAGAAATGAGTTGTACATGTATACTCTGATGTTCCCCGTTCTTAGTTTATCATAAATTGGTCCAGTTTTGCCCATTAGAGATTTTAATGTCATGTAAAAAATTCACCTTTCGTTGGAGCACCCTCTAACTCCAGCATTATCCGAAACTCTAGGAGATCTTTTAGCAGATATGCTGATAGAGGCCTGGACCCTATCCTCTCCCTTGCTACACAAACACAATTAAAATCTCCCAGTATAACCCAAGGTAGCAAGACATCCATCCCTAGCCTTAGTAAATGCTGCCACAATTCCCTTTGCCTAGTCACACTGTATAGCTCATACACAAAGGTAATTATAAATAAATGTTGTGTGATCATACACTGAACTTGGCAATGTATGTGTTGCTCCCCCACATCCAAGACCTGACATTGAAAGAAGAATGGATTACAGAGGATACTCATTCTACCCCCTTTTATAGCCACAAAATTATGAGAATATTACCAACCTTTAAATTTGTTCTTCATCATCGTACCTAAACCCACAAGTGACAGTTTAGTTTCCACAAGGCAAGCTAGATAACAATTATGTTGTCTAATGAGATTGATAACACTATTTTGTCTCGAGGCCTTCTTAAGGCCTCGGATATTCCAACAGAGAAACTTCATTGGTTAGTCTTAAAGGTATTGTTATCTCCAATCTACTTGTTTACTTCATTACTAGTGTCCACTCCTCTAGTTCCAGAACTTTTTACACTCATAATGCTACCCCTAATCTCCATTCTGTTTAAATTTGTCACCTTTTGCTTGCCTTTGCTCACAGATTTGTTACTAGCAACTTTATGTCAGCCCCCTTCACCTGTAGTGGAAGTTGTTGTTCTTGGTTGCTTAACAATCGCTCCTCTTGTTAACACTTCCCTTATATTTTCACATTTTGGGGAGGTTTATCACCATGCTTCCCCCCCCCCCCCTTCCTAAGTTTAAACTCTCCTGAGCCCTTGGAAACTCGTTGAAACCCATCCCTTCTCCCTGGTTAGGTTGAAGCAAATTCGGCCCCTCCTACTCTACAAAAATTACACTCAAACCCGTCATTTCTTTGTAGGTCAGCTGAGGCAAAGAACCCTTACCAGTTTTGTCTTCTTCTGTAATTTTAGCCTCATCTATGTACTCAAACACCTCCCTCATTCCCACTCTCCTTCTTGTGTTTTTTCTTGTTCTTGGCTAAGACTTTGCATTCAAAAGGGTTATGCCCAAACTTCTTACACAAAAAGCGGTAACTAAGAAACTAAGAAAAGTTTCAAAAATTATCGATTGGGTGTACCAGCTTCCTCCTGACATCTTAACAACATAGCTAGTAACTGATGGCTTCAAGACATTCACTTCCACTAAATTCTGGTAGACCCAATTCTAGATTTAGTACTTGTAATTTGATCCGTGCAAATAGGTTTCCCCACCAGAGAAGCTAGTTTTGATAGACCTCTTTCATTCCAAAGTTCTAATGGTACATTGGGAAATTTTAGCCAAATTGGCACATCCATGAAATCTTCATAGTTAAATGCAAACCCTGGGATAAACACTTAAGCACCAGTCTTACCATAGAGCATATATGGCCCCCTTGCCAGAACATTGGTTTTATCATCTTCTGTATGAAATTGGAAAATAATCCAACCTTTATAATGTGGCAGAATCCTACGTCGAACCTCCCATTTAGAGATTAGCCCTTCTAGTGCTTTCATGCTGGGGAACCTTCTCGTGAAGCAACCAGCCAAACAGAAGCCCCATTCCTCTTCAATATGTATCACGTGTTTAGCTCTATTATTACATCCTTATCCACCTCCAAAAACCCTAACTACATCCCCTATTTCAGGTCCTTGTTGTTTCTGAATAAACTTGCAAAGGAAGGTTTAGATGGCCCTTTTTATCTGTCAACACAGTCTGGTTCAGGCATTTCCCTTTCTATGTTTGCTGAAAATGGTTTAGTAGTCGTTGTATGGTTATCAAAGAGCATTGGTTTAAGTATTTTATCATTAACCTTCTGGGCACTTTCTGCCTGCTCAGAGCTTTCATCAATATTGTAGAAGTCACTACCATACAATGTCGCAATAGTATCACAATCACAAAATACATACAGTATCATGGTCACAAATTACATACTATAATGTTTATGCTGACATGCTCTAG
>JAOSBO010000106.1:3285-17579 GCA_027563915.1 Erythroxylum rotundifolium | reverse complement strand
TTAAAATCATTAACATGATTCAAACATGTTAAAATCATTAACATGATTCAATGACCCAAACCACATTGTTTAACTCAATATAGCCGGTTGAAGAATAAAATGCCAATCAAACTTGATTATATGTGTTTGGATCTTAGGTTGTTATTTATGTTGTTTTGAACTTTAGTAAGTTGGGCTTGGTTTATTTGCTGTGTGAATTCAGCATGCTAGAATTAGGGTTTTAATTTTGTTAAGAGTGTGTTTATAATTCCAATAGTAGAGTGATGGGAATAGTTTGTTTCTTACTTTCAAACTTGAACGATTCAGCTTTCCATAAATTGTGAAGTTTGTTAATTTGCATTCCATTAGTATCTTAGTTCTTTAGCTACTGGGGTGTATGGTTGCTAAAATGAAGATTTTCATCATTTGGTATAAGAGCTTTTGGCTCATGATTGAGGTTTATGTATCCATTTGTTTGTTATTCATCTAGTTCTTCACTCTCTGTTTTTCTTCTCTACTAGAACTCTAGCTATCTGTTTTGTTATTTCTTCAATTTCAATTATTGTTAATCTTTGTTTATTGTTGATTTGAAAAAAAGTATAAAGGAACTAAGTTCTAACTTATGATAGAGTTTGTATAACTTTAAATTGGCCTAGTTCTTTTTTCTTAGACCTGCCCCTTGTCACTTCATTGAATTGATATAATCCGAATTGTTTGTTTAAGGAACTTAGCTAATCTAAGAACCCATAAGTAAAAAAAGAGTTTTAAAAGGCAAGAGAGGTGATACTAGCATCTTGAAAAGCCATATAAAGTGTGAAACACAATTGTAGTGATCAATTAATTAGGTGAAACACATAAGGGAGTGTGTGAGGCATTTCTAATTTTTTTAAGACATGTCTAATAAAGACAAAGAAGTGAGTTATTACTCAAATGATCAAGTAATTCAAGTATTGTAGCAATAATTTGAACGAATGTTCAAAATGATGGGAGATGTAAGAGATCATTTAGAAAAACATGATGTTGCACTTGCCAAATTGTAAGGTGAGCCACAACAAGGAAGGTAACCAGCCTTTGTCCATAGTGATTATTATGGTGGAATTGATACAGATGATGACCAAACTACCATTGTTGGTCTAGAAGTTAATCCTAGAAGACAAAATAGGAGAGAACATTTTGATAATGTGGATTGAAATATAGGCAGCATTAAAATAAAGATTCCTCCTTTTCAAGGGAAGAATAATCTAGATGGCTATTTGGGGTGGGAAAGAAAAGTGGAGATGATCTTTAAATGCCATAATTATTGTCAAAAAAGGTAAAATTAACCACTGTTGTATTTTGTGATTATGCTATTTTTTTATCGCATAAATTGTACAAAGATAGGAGTGGAAATGGAGAAAGACTTATAGAAACATGGCTATAGTAGAAACAAATTATCAGAAGGAGATTTATCCCTAGCCACTATTATAGGGATGTGCACCATCAATTACAAAGTTTGACACAAGGTTCCATGAGTGTGGAAGAATATCAAAAAGAGATGGAGATAGCCATGATAAAGGCTAATGTCGAGGAGGATCATGAGGCAAACATGGCTAGGTTCTTAAGTGGTTTGAACAAGAACATTGCTGATCTTGTGGAATTACAGCACTATATGGAGACTAAAGACATGGTAAATATGACCATGAAAATTGAAATGTAGCTCAAATGCAGGGATACAAGTAAGTATGGTTCTAAACCTTATTAGGGCTCTTCTTATTAGAAACAAAATTGGAGTAAAAAGGATAACAAGCCTTTTGTTAAGCATAAATCTAATGATTTTAAGAATAAAAATGAAATAGGCAGCAAAGGTAAAGGTAAGAATCAAAATAATCAAACAGGAGGAATTAAGTGTTTTAAGTGCCTCGGACATGTTCATTTGGCATGTGAATGTGATGCGAGACCCAATAGGAACTTGTCCTAGAGAACTTTCAACAAGATGGAGCTATGCCTAAGAACGGCTAGAACAAACATACACATGGAAGCACAAGAAACAAAATTGAAAAGAAAGAAATATATTACAAAGAGGACTTGTCTTTTAGAACCCTAACCTTGGGAAACCACAAAGGAAGACCACACCTTTGATAAGTCAAGCATTCTCAAAGAATACAAAGAAAGCAAAATGCTCTGAATAATACTCAATATTATTTTTGAATTGATCTCCTTCAAAGTACATAAAGGGCGCCTATTTGTAGGAAAAATTTCTAAATTGATGTCCTAAGGCATAAAATAAATAAAAGGAAACAAAATAAAATTAGAAAGGTTTTGACTAGATGACCTTATTTCAAGGAAAAAAAAAAGAAACTAGTTAAAACATGATCTGAACATATTAGAACCTATGGAGCACGTCCTTCTCCTTATTTCTAAACAGCATGTGATTGTCACATGATATTTTACGTGAGTTCTTCCAATTGAACTCAATGTGAGCATTTGGACATTTCATGTTGGGCTTTGAGGAGTAAGACAATGCCTCTTGTACCTTTATGAAATGCAATCTAACTTAACAACATGGACCCTATCTCTTGAAGGTCTTGGATCAAACAAGTCAATGTTTGATTCATTGCTTTGGCCCTAGCTCTTGTTATTGAACCTCCAATATCTTGAATGGATCTTTAGGAACATTAGACTTGAATGTTGGGCCTTTGATATGGGAATATTGTTCAGCCTCTTGCCTTGCACATTCAGACTTCAAATTTATTCCAATTTTAGCTCCTAAGCCTCCTTTTGCTAGCTCATGTCCATACAAGTCATGTCTCAAGCTTCCTTGAGGCAAATCACACCATGTATGCTTCTCATATTGTCTTTTACATGCCCATGGTTCTCCATCATTCCCACCCTCCTTGAAAGGATTCAAACTTGAATCTGTAGCATCAAAGAGGGATAAGTCAGATACATTGAATGTAGTACTAACATTGCCATCAGAGCTAGGCAACTCAATTTTATAAGCATTGTCATTAATCCTTTCTAAAACTTGAAAGGGGCCATCTCCTCTTATCTGTAGCTTAGATTTCCTTTGGTCTGGAAACCTCTCCTTTCTCAAATGCACCCAAACCTAGTCACGGGTTCAAATACAACATTGATCAATTTTTCTTTCAAGGTGTTAAAAAGCAACCTATTGTGAATCACCCCATTTAAAAATCACATTTTTTTTCCTAATTCGTTCAAAGGGTTAGCAATAGTAGAGAAATCCTTCACAAATCTCCTATAGAAGCTTACCAAGCCATGGAAGCTTCGAACTTCATTTGTATTCTTGGGAGTTGGCCAATCTTTAATTGCCTTCACTTTCTCTTCGTTAACTTAAAGTCATTTAGCACCTATAACAAAACCAAGAAACACAATAGTATCTATGCAAAACGAACATTTTTCTAAGTTGGCATAAAGCTTATTCTCTCTTAAAAGTCCAAAAATTCATGCAAGTGTTTCACATGATCATCTAAACTCCTAGAATACACTAGAATTTCATCAAAATAGACAGCCACATACTTTCCAATAAAAGGGCAAAACACTTGATTCATCAAACTCATGAAAGTAGTAGGTGCCTTAAGCAAGCCAAAAGGCATAACTAACCACTCATACAACCCAAACTTAGTTTTGAAAGCAGTTTTCCACTCAACACCCTTTCTCATGCAAATTTGATGGTATCACTTCTGATATCAATTTTAGAACATTGGTACAACTTCCACCATCTATGATCATGCTACAAACTTTACCATTAATGAGACATCTTATAATAAGATGTGCTCACATTGCTCTTCTTCAAGATCTTCTTTTGGTTGGATATTAAGAGCACGCCTAGCCACAAGGGCTTCATCAACCTCAGCATCACGGTCAACATCAAAAGCATCTGTCAATGGAGGCACATCATCAAAATCATCACTGTCACTACTTTCACTAGCAACATCACCATTCAAGCAAAATCATAGTTCTTTTGTTAGGGCATTGAGAAGCAATATGATCAAAACTTAAACTTTAAAGCACTTAAAAGGAGTAGTAGAAGAAGAGGGCTTAGAGTCACCCTTAGGATTTGGAGTACAGAATTTAGGCTTACTTTCCTCCTTTCGCTTGATGTCTCCCTTGGATTTGAAGAAATTTTTAGACTCCTTCAAGCTTTTCTTTTGGGAACTCAGCACCATTTTGGATCTTTAATTGTTTTTCTACCATGATGGCCTTATGCAACAACTCATCCATGTCAAGGAAATTTTGTAGCTCTACAATGGAAGCAATTTTAGGGCACAAACCATAAAAAATCTTCCCGTGGTATCTTCCATGTCTTCCTCAACATTGGCCCTAATCATGATGATCTCCATCTCTTGGTGGTACTCTTCAATACTCATGGATCCTTAACTCAACTTTGCAGCCATTTCAACAAGTCTCTATAGTAATGACTTTGGACAAAGCGCTTTCTTATGATGACATTCATTTCTTGCCATGTGGGGATTGGTCTTTCAAATTTTCACATTCTAACTACCTGCAATTAATCCTACCAAATACTAGCATAGTCACAAAACTCAATATCAGCAAGCTTTGTCTTTTTCTCTTCACTATATATATGTATGACACTCATTAAAAAAAATACATGTTCTGTTTTCCTCTCCCACTCTAAATACAATTCAGAATCAATTTTCTATTAAAAAGAAGGGATTTTCAATATTATGTTGTCAAGAGCTTGTCTGCCTCTCCTGGTGTTGAGGCCTTCATCCTCGGATTTCACATCTTCATCTTCTTCATGGAACCTCCTTCTAAGACCCTTGGAGTTTGATGTGGATTGGATGTCATCTAACTTAGCATTCAACATCTGGAATTGATCTTGAACAACCTTCATAAAGACATTGAGATCTTGTTCATGTGATTTATCTTCTTGAGACATGTTTATGAACTGCAAAATATTAGTGAACAAAAAACAATATGGACCTCACTGCTCAACCTCACTTGTATACACTCAACAGATGCCAAACAACTCATGTATCACATAAAAATTCACTTTATAGAATGCAAACACTCTTGCCTTTTACCACCCAACTTGCTTTCTATAGAATCCTTATTCGAAACAAGATGCAATCAAATAGAAGTAATCAAACCAAGTGGTAGCCAAGACTAGAATCCCAAAATAAAATTCTCAAAGAATCAAAAGGGGAAATAGGGTGTGGAAAATAAAGAAGAAGAAGCAAAGGAGATGAATATGCAAAGGGAAGAGGACTTAAAGGGAAAGGAGAGCTTAACAACTCTAAAAACAAGAAAAAAAAAAGGAAGTTAGTACTAAGAGTATTAGGAAAGAAAAAATGAGGGGAAAGTGGAGAAACATGGAAAACAAGTAAAGGAATGAATTTAAGGAAGTGATCATCTCAAGGAAAGTCTCAAACTTTAAGCTAAAGAAAGATAAATAAGGCAAGAAATAAAATAGGAAACTAAAGGCAAAACAGGAAAGTAATTGAGACAAAAATAGTGAAGCAAATAAGAAATTAAGCAAGTTCCAAGCAATACAAAATAGAAAAGTACTTGCAATTCAAGTTCAAGCAATAGGAAAGAAGTTATCTTTACTTGATTGCAATATGGAATATAGCAAACTTGGGCTCCAATTCTCTAGAAATTGCAGCACACACTCTGATTATTTTTTATTTTATCTTTCTTTTTTTGGACTTGTGTTTCTTGTCTTTTTTTCTCCAGAGAATTTGAATTTTGCACTAATAAATATGGAAACAAAAAAATGCAAAGCAGTTTTTAAAAGCTAGACACTCTCAAATTTCAACTTAGTGTAAACTCTATAAAGCTCATATTGGAATGATTATAAAATGAGGAGAAAGAAGAGATTATGAACTTCAAGAAACACTTATTAATAAGCCAAAAACTCAAACAAAACTTTACGAAACAATGGATGAGAAATGGACAGAGAAGAAGAATGAAAATAAACACACAAAAGGATAGCAATTTAAAATCTAGCAACCAAAGCTTTGATACCAAATGATGCGAGACCCAATAGGAACTTGTCCTAGAGAACCTTCAACAAGATGGAGCTATGCCCGGGATGGCTAGAATCAAAAAAACACATGGAAGCACAAGAAGCAAAATCGAAAAGATAGAAATAGAACACAAAGAGAAAAGGGGGTTAAAGGAATGTTGATCAATGGAAAGAACCCTAAGAGAACTTGTCTTTTAGAACCCTAGCCTTGGGACACCACAAAGGAAGACTATGCCTTTGATAAGTCAAGTATTCTCAAAGAATATAAAAAAGCAAAAATGCTCTGAATAGTAGTTAATGTTATTTCTAAATCAATCTCTCCTCAAAGTACATAGAGGGTGCCTATTTATAGGAAAAAAACTTTCTAAAATAATGTCCCAAGGTAGAAACTAAATAAAAGGAAACCAATCAACCCCTAAAATAAAAAGAAACAAAATAAACTTGGAAAGGTTTTGACTGGATGACCTTATTTCAAAGAAAACAAAAAGGAAACTAATTAAAACATGATATGAACATATTAGACCTTATGGAGCACGTCCTTCTCCTTATTTTTAAGTGGCACATGGTTGTAATAGTATTTTATATGTGTTTCCAATTGGACTCAATGTGGGCCTTTGGACACTTCATGTTGGGCTTCAAGGAGTAAGACAATAGGTCTTGGACTTTTATGAGATACATTATGACACAACAACATGGGCTCTCTCTCTTGAAGGTCTTGGATCAAACAATTCAATGCTACTTCATTGCTTTGGCCCTAGCTCTAGTCAATGGGCCTCCAACATCTTGTAATGGATCTTTAAGAACATTAGACTTGAATGTTGGGCCTTTCATATGGGAATTTCGTTCAGCCCCTTGCCGTGCACATTCAGAATTCAAATCGAATCCAATTTTAGCTCCTAAGCCTCCTTTTGCCAACTTATGTCCATGCAAGTTATGTTCCAAGCTTCCTTGAGGAGGATCACACCATGTATGCTTCTCTTCTTGTCTTTCACATGCTGATGGTTCTCCATCATAATGTATCATCCTCTGTCTCGCTGTGGATTCAACAGCCCCATCCCTCATGATCATTACCCCTAATCATTACCCTTAAAGGGTAATGATCATGAGGGATGGGGCTGTTGAATCCAAAAGTGAGAGAGAGGATGATAATAATGATATGCCACCATTAGAAGATGATAGTGATGTTGAATATATACTAAAGGAGAAACATTGGTTGTAGAATGCACACTTATTTTGCAAAGTAAAAATAATGAACATGGTGAACAATGTGAAAATTTGTTCCATACTTATTGTTTAAATGCTAATAAGTTGTGTAATGTGATTGTTGATAATGGAAGTTTTACAAATGTTGCTAGTACTTTACTTACGGAGAAACTGAAACTACCTACTATTAAACATGATGGAGAACCATGGGCATGTGAAAGATAAGAAGAGAAGCATACATGGTGTGATCCGCCTCAAGGAAGCTTGGGATATGACTTGCGTGGACATAAGCTGGCAAAAGGAGGCTTAGGAGCCGAAATTGGATTAGATTTGAAGTATGAATGTGCAAGGCAAGGGGCTGAACGAAATTCCCATATCAAAGGCCCATCATTCAAGTCTAATGTTCTTAAAGATCCATTACAAGATGTTGGAGGGCCAATGACTAGAGCTAGGGCCAAAGCAATGAAGCAAGCATTGAATTGTTTGATCCAAAACCTTCAAGAGATAGAGTCCATGCTGTTGAGTCAGATTGCATCTCATAAAGATCCAAGACGCATTATCTTACTCCTTGAAGCCCAACATGAAGTGTCCAAAGGCCCACATTGAGTCAAATTGGAAGAACTCGCGTAAAATACCATATGCCACTTAAAAATAAGGAGAAGGACAAGCTCTCATGTTTTAATTAGTTTCCTTTTTGTTTTTCCTTCAAATAAGGTCATCTAGTCAAAACCTTTTCTAAGTTTATTTTGTTTCCTTTTATTTTAGAGGTTGATTTGTTTCCTTTTATTTAGTTTCTATCTTAGGACATTAATTTAGGAAGTTTTTCCTATAAATAGGCACCTTCTATGTACTTTGAGAATATTGATTGATAAATAATATTGAGTATTATTCAGAGCATTTTTGCTTTCTTCATGTTCTTTGAGACTACTTGACTTATCAAAGGTGTGATCTTCCTTTGTGGTGTCCCAAGGCTAGGGATCTAAGAGACAAGTTCTTTTTAGGTTCTTTCCATTGACCTACATTCCTCCCCTTTTCTCTTTGTGTTTTGTTTCTATCTTTTCAGTTTTGTTTCTTGTGATTCATGTGTTTGTTTGATTCTAGACATTCCCAAGCATAGCCCCATCTTGTTGAAGGTTCTCTAGGACAAGGTCCTATTGGGTCTCGCATCATTTGGTATCAGAGCTTTGTTGCTAGTTTTTAAATTGTTATCCTTTTGTGTTGTTTATTTTCATTCTCCCTCTCTGTCCATTTTTCATCCATTGTTTCGTTCACTTTTTGTTTGACTTTTTGGCTAATTAATAGGTGTTTCTTAAGGTTTAGAATCTCTTCTTTCTCCTCGTTTTGGAATCATTCCAATCCGAGCTTTATAGAGCAGGTTACACTAAGTTGAAATTTGAGAGAGTCCAATTTTTTAAAACTGCTTGGCATTTTTTTGTTCCATATATTCATGTGAACTTCAAATTATCTTGGAAAGAAAAAGAGAGAAGAAGAAGTCCAAAAAAAAAGAAAAGAACAAACAAAAAAAAAACAATCAGAGTGTGTGCTACAATTTTTAGAGAAGCAGCGGAGTCCAAGTTTGTTGCTTTGTTAATTACAATCAAGTAAAGATAACATCTTTCCTATTGGTTGAACTTAAATTGCAGGTGCTTTCCTATTTTGTATTGCTTGGAACTTGCTTACTTTCCTATTTGCTTCACTTTCTTATTTCAATTACTTTCTTGTTTTGGCTTTAGTTTCCTATTTTATTTCTTACCTCATTCATCATTCTTTAGCTTCAATTTTGTGACTTTCATTGAGGTAATCACTTCTTTAATTCATTCCTTATACTATTTTTCCTTTACTTGGTTTCCAAGTTTCTCCACCTTCCCATCATTTTTCTTTCCTAATACTCTTAGTGCTAAATTCTTTTTTTTAGTCTTGTTTTTAGAGTTGTTGAGCCCTCCTTTCCCTTCAAGTCCCCTTCCCTTTTGCATATTCGTCTCCTTTACTTCTTCTTCTTTATTTTCCACACCTTATTTCCCCTTTTGATTGGTTGAGAATTTTAGTTTGGGATTCTAGTTTTTGCTGCCACTTCGTTTGATTGCTTCTATTTGATTGTGTCTTGTTTCAAATAAGGATACTATAGAAAGCAAGTTGAGTAGTAAAAGGTAAGAGTGTTTGCATTATAGAAAAAGTCAATTTTTATGCGATACACAAGTTATTTGGCACCTGTTAAGTGTATACATGTGAGGTTGAGTGGTGAGGTCCATATTGTGTTTTGTTCACTAACATTTTGCAGTTCATAAACATGTTTGAAGAGGATGAATCACATGAACAATATCTCAAAGTCTTTATAAAGGTTGTGCGAGATCAATTTCAGAGCTTGAACACTAGGTTGGATGACATCCAATCCACATCAAATTCCAAAGGTCCTAGAAGGATGTTCCATGAAGAAGATGAAGATGTGCAATCCGAGGATGAAGGCCCCAACACTAGGAGAGGCAGACAAGCTCTTGACAACATAAAATTGAAAATCACTTCTTTTTAAAGGAAAAATGATCTTGAATTGTATTTAGAGTGGGAGAGGAAAATAGAACAAGTATTTGAGTGTCATACATATAGTGAAGAGAAAAAGATAAAACTTGCTGCTATTGAATTTTGTGATTATGCTAGTATTTGATGGGATCAATTGCAAATAGCTAGAAGGAAGAATCTTGAAAGACCAATCCACACATGGCAAGAAATGAAATCCATCATGAGAAAGTGCTTTGTCTCAAGACAATACTATTAAGACTTGTTCAAGCAGCTCTAAAGATTGAGGCAAGGATCCATTAGTATTGAAGAGTACCACCAAGGACAGAGATCATCATGACTAGGTCCAAAGTTGAGGAGGACATGGAAGCTACCATGAGAAGATTTCTTGATGGTTTACGCCCTGAAATTGCTTCCATTATAGAGTTGCAAAATTTCCTTTACATGGATGAGTTATTGCATAAGGACATCACAATAGAAAAGCAATTAAAGGTCCAAAATGGTGCTGGACCAAGTTCCTGAAAGAAAAGCTTGAAGGAGTCTAAAATTTCCTTCAAACCAAGGGAGACATCAACCTAAAGGAGGAAAGTAAGCCTAAGTTCTCTACTCCAAATCCTAATGGTAAAAATGACTCTAAAACCCTCTTCTTCTTCTACTTCTTCTTATAAAGATAAGTGCTTTAAATGTCAAGGTTTTGGTCATATTGCTTCTCAATGCCCTGAAAAAAGAACTATGATTTTGCTTAAGAATGGTGATGTTGCTAGTAAAAGTAGTGACAATGATGATGTGCCTCCACTGAAGGATGCTTTCGATGTTGATTGTGATGTTGAGGTTGGTGAAGCTCTTGTGTCTAGCATACTCTTAATATCCAACCAAAATAATATCTTGAAGAAGAACAACGTGAGCACATCTTTCATACAAGGTGTCTCATTAATGGCAAAGTTTGTAGCACGATCATATATGGTGGAAGTTGTACCAATGTTGCTAGCGCTTTACTTGTTGACAAGCTTGAATTGCTTACTTTGAAACACCCTAGACCATATAAATTACAATGGCTTAATGATTGTGGTGAGGTGAAAGTCACCAAACAAGTGATGCTTGCATTTTCTGATCGCAAGTATCATGATGAGATTTTATGTGATGTTGCACCTATGTATGCTGGACATGTTTTGCTTGGTAGGCCATGGCAATTTGATAGAAAAGTTAGGCATGATGGATACAAAAATTGTTATTTTTTTCCTTTCCATGGTAAAAATATTGTGCTGAAACCTCTTAGGCACATTCAAGCTTACGAGGATCAAATGAGCATTGAGAAAGAATGCAAATTGAGAGCAAAAGAAGAGAAAGAGAGAGAGGTCAAAAAGAAAGGAAAAAAGCGAGAAAATAAAACAAGTTGGAAAATTGAAGAAAAGAGAGTGCCTTTATTTGCTGGAAAAAGTGAGATCAAGATAGCTTTAAAATGTGAAGAATCTTATATACTTTTATATAAAGATGTTTTCTTAACTATTAACAAGCTTCATCCATCTTTGTCGTTTAGTGTTTTGTCCTTGTTGCAGGACTTCATTGACTTATTTCTGAAGGAGATTCTCAATGGATTGCCCCCTTCAAGAGGCATTGAGCCCCATATAAACTTCCTTCCCAGAGCTTCAATTTTGAGTAGGCCTGCATGCAGAGTCAATCCGGAAGAAACTAAGGAGATCCAAAGACAAGTTGAAGAGCTTATGAAAAAGGGCTTTGTGAGAGAAAGCTTGAGCTCAAGTGTTGTGCTAGTTATACTTATTCCTAAGAAAGATGGAAAATGGAGAATGTGTGTTGATTGCAGAGTCATTAATAAAATCACGGTGAAATATCGTTACCCTGTCCCTCATTTAGATGATATGCTTGATGGGTTGCATGATGCTTTATATTTTCTAAAACTGATCTTAGAAGTGGGTACCAAAAAATTTGCATGAGAAAGGCTGATGAGTGGAAAACTACTTTCAAAACTACGTTGGGGTTGTATGAGTGGTTATTTATGCCTTTTGGCTTGACTAATGCACCTAGTACTTTCATGAGTTTGATGAATCATGTGTTTCACCCTTTTATTGGAAAGCATTTAGTTGTCTATTTTGATGACATTCTAGTGTATTCTAGGAGTTTAGATGATCATGTGAAACACTTGCATGATGTGTTTGGACTTTTAAGAGAGAATAAGCTTTATGCCAATTTAGAAAAATGTTCCTTTTGCATGGATAATATTGTATTTCTTGGTTTTATTGTAGGTGCTAAAGGACTTCAAGTTGATGAAGAGAAAATGAAGACAATTAGAGAATGGCCAACTCCCAAGAACGTCAATGACATTCAAAGCTTCCATGGCTTGGCAAGATTCTGTAGGAGATTTGTGAAGGACTTCTCTACTATTGCTGCCCTTTTGAATGAATTGGTAAAAAAGAATGTGATTTTTAAATGGGGTGATTCATAAGAGGTTGATTTTAACACCTTGAAAGAAAAATTAACCAATGCTCCTCTTCTTATTCTCCATGATTTTTCTAAAGTTTTTGAGGTTGAATGTGATGCTTCTGGAATAGGCATTGATGCTATTTTAATGTAGGATTTTAATCCTATTGCTTATTTTAGTGAAAAACTAAGTGGTGCTGCTTTAAATTACTCCACTTATGATAAAGAGTTGTATGCCTTAAAAAGGTCTTTAGAGACTTGACAACATTACTTACCAAAAGAATTTATCATTCATTCCCATCATGGAAGTTTGAAATTTATAAAGTCCGAAGGTAAATTGAACAAGATACATACTAGGTGTTGGAATTTATTGAAACTCTTCCTTACATTATTAAACATAAACAAAGGAAAGAAAACATTGTGGCTGATGCTCTTTCTAGGAAATACTCTCTTCTTACGTCTATACATGCTAGATTACTTGGTTTTGAGATGTTGAAAGGCATATATGAATCTGATTATGACTTTTTAGAAATTTGGAAATCTTGTGAAAAACATGCTATTGATAATTTCTATAGATATGATGGATTTCTTTTCAAAAAAGATAAACTTTGCATTCCATCTTGTTCTATGCATGAATTATTTATTAGAGACAAATGGTGGTGGATTGATGGGTCACTTTGGTGTTGAGAAAGCTTTAGCTCTTTTGCATAAACATTTTTATTAGCCTAATATAAGAAAGGTTGTTGTTTTTTATATGTGCTAAATGCATTACTTGTAGGCATGCAAAATCTAAGGTTCAATCATATGGTTTATATTCTCCCTTACTCATCCCCTCTCATCCTTGAGTTGATATATCTATGGACTTTATGCTTGGATTGCCCAGATTATCTAGTGGAAAGGATAATATCTTTGTGGTGGTTGATCAATTTAGCAAGATGGCTCACTTTATTGCTTTCTAAAACCAATAATGCTATTCATGTTGCTGACTTGCTCTCTAAAGAGGTTGTAAGATTGCATGGGTTGCCAAAGAGTATTGTGAGTGCTAAAGATGTGAAATTTCTTAGTCACTTTTGGAGAACTCTTGGAATAAACTTGGAATTAAACTCTTATTTTCTACTATTGCACATCCTCAAATAGATGATCAAAGTGGTAAATAGAAATTTGACTACGTTGTTGTGTTCGATCATCCTAAAGAACTTGAAGAATTGGGAAAAGTGTCTCCCACACATTGAGTTTGCTTATAATCATGCTAGTCCTTCTTCTACTCAATTTTCTCCTTTTGAGGTTGTTTATGGGTTTAATCCTTTGACTCCTTTAGAAATTCTTTTGTTGCCTTCTAATGAGTTTACTAACCTTGATGGTGTAAAAAAGTCTAAATTTGTGCAGGAGTTGTATGCTAAAGTTAGAACCAACATTGAGAGGAGAAATGAACAATATGTAAAGCAAGCCAAAAAAGGTCGAAGGCGTGTTGTATCTGAATCAAGTGATTGGGTTTGGGTGCATTTGAGAAAAGAGAAGTTTCTAGAACAAAAGAAATCTAAGCTACAGTCAAGAGGAGATGGCTCCTTTCAAATTTTTGAAAGGATTAATGATAATGCTTATAAAATTGATTTGCCTAGCTCCCATGGTAATGTTAATGCTACATTCAATGTATCTGGCTTATCCCTCTTTGATGATGCAAATTTGAGGATGAATCCTTTTGAGGAGGGAGGGAATGATGGAGAACCATGGGTATGTGAAAGACAAGAAGATATATGATGTGATCCGCCTTAAAGAAGCTTGGGACATGAGTTGCATGGACATGAGCTGGAAAAAGGAGGCTTAGGAGCTGAAATTGGATCAGATTTGAAGGATGAATGTGCAAGGCAAGGGGCCGAACAAAATTCTCATATGAAAGGCCAACATTCAGGTCTAATGTCCCTAAAGATCCATTACAAGATGTTGGAGGCCCAATGACAAGGGCTAGGGCCAAAGAAACTAAAAAAAGCATTGAATTGTTTGATCCAAGACCTTCAAGAGATAAAGCCCATGTTATTAAGTCAGATTGCATCTCATAAAGGTCCAAGAGGCATTGTCTTAGTCCTCGAAGCCCAACATGAAGTGTCCAAAGGACTACATTGAGTCTAATTAGAAGAACTCATGTAAAATACCATGTGACAACCATGTGCCACTTAAA
>JAOSBO010000103.1:0-21531 GCA_027563915.1 Erythroxylum rotundifolium | reverse complement strand
TTATGTGACAACTTTAAATTATAACAACATATAATGAATTAATTATGATATAATAAAGTTATTGAGATGTATGTAATTGTATGATTAATTAGGATATTTAGTTCAATTAATTAGAATTTTATATGAAAAGTTAATAAGTTAGCAAGTTAAAAGTTATTGTTAAAATTATGAATTACGTTAATTACAAATTTTTAACTTACTTAAATTATTTATTAATTATTTTAATAAATAATGAAAAAAATTTTGTGGTGAGCAGGCCACCGTCCACTATTTCACGGGTCACAGGCCGGCCCATGGCCCATCCACCCCCGGCCTGTGGCTCGTACTTCACGGGCCGTGACCCGGCCGATGAGTCAGTCAAACCGGGCCAAAAACTATTGACCATGGGCAGGACCAGGCGGGCCAGGCTCAAATTGACATCTCTAATCTGCAATGGCATCTCCAAGAGGCTACCATGCTGCTGCCGGAGATATGTGTAGACAATGTCTAGAAGCTGGTTGGTATGGCAGCCTACGACAGACTTGAAGATGCTAGAGGCTTGGAGGAGACTGCTAGTGAGACAAAGATGGAAGTCAAACGGCGGAGGTTAGCACTAGCATTGATTGACGGCTAAAGGAATCGGAGATGGCTTGGTAAGCGGCTAAAGATGGTGGCAGATGCAGGGGAGGAGTAGCGGGATGTGTGGATGTCATATTGACAATAAAGTATGGTGTAACAAATTTAGAGGAATAAATGGAACCGTTACCAAGACAAACGAATTTAGGAAGCTAAATATTATTACTCAAACAAGACTTACAAAGAAAAGATAAGACTAAAGTGCTGTTGTGTAGAATCAACTGGACTTTACTCCTATTTATATTGAGAAGACTTAACAAACTAAGCTTAAAATGCTTCCTCTTTTATTTCCACAAATAAAGTACTAAATCTCCTAACTGACTCCTAATAAAAAGAAACAAACTTGGACTCATCCAAACAAATGGTAATAGAGCAGTAAGTTGCACTAATTTGTGATACTTCCCCTTAGTGCAAACTCACTGTCAACAACACCAAGAGCTTCACGAAATACTTCAAATTTGGCTTTGACAATTGTTTTAGTGAAGATATCAGGAAATTGTGCTTCTGTCCCTATTTTCTGCAGCTTAATGTCTTCAATTAGCACCTTCTCTCAAACAAAATGGAAATGAGTCTCAATGTGCTTTGTGAATGCATGAAATACTAGATTTTTAGCAAGCTTTATTGCACTTAGATTATCACATGGGAACTAAGTAGTTGAATGTAGAAACCATTTCTTTAATAAGTCTCTTAACCGTAAACATTCTTGAGTAGCCATAGTAGATGCTACATACTCTGTCAAGAAAAATTGCAGAGATAGGGCTGATAGAGTTAAAGAAGATGAGAAGAAAACCAGAAAATTTCTCTATGTAAATTCATAATTATCAACCTTATAAATAGGCTTTACAAAATAGAACCAACTAAGCCATACTTCTTATAAAGTAGAAATCAATAATCCCACTAACTTAAAATGAATTGCCAAAACTTAGGAACACTAAAACCAATACCATAAAAATCTCTAACAACTAAAGTTAATGTTAACATTCCTTCCTTTAAATTGATATCTGCGTAAATGAGTTTAGGAACTAATTTGTAACAATTCCAGCTAAGCTTGGTCTTGAGCAACTTCTATTGAAGAGCATACTCCAAGCATTCTTCAAAGCTTAACAAAGATTGCTTGCTTGAGTGGCTTAGTCATAATATCTGCCAACTGATCTTGACTTTTGCAAAATTTCAAATCAATTGTTTCATTGTTACGAAGTTCACGTAGGAATTGAAACCTAACATTAATATGCTTGCTTTTTCCATGTAAAGTTGGATTTTTTGAAAAGTTAATCGTTGAAACATTTTCACAAAACATTGTTGTGGAACCTTATTACTGAATATGAAGTGTTTCTAGCAATCTTCTTAACCAGATGGCTTGACATGAGCATCTTGCTACTATAATAAACTCTGCCTCAGTCCTAGACAAAGTAACAATTTGTTGTTTCTTTGATGACCATGATACAGCCCCATAACCCATCAAAACAACAAACTAGATGTCTCTTCTTATCATTCAAGTCACTTGCAAAGTCACTAGCAGAGAATCGAACTAAATTTTCAATTAAATTAGCTTCCTAAAAAATTATTTTTACTGTTGAAAAATGATTCTCAATTGGATTCTTCATGTATCAACTGATCAAACTACCACTATATGTGATGTCAGGTCTAGTTGAAGTGAGCTACATTAAACTTCCAACGATTTATTTGTACATGATGACATTTATCTTCTTTCCTCCTTCATCTTTCATTAACTTTAACCCAACTTCAGTTGGAGTGTAACTAAATTGCAATTCTTAATACTAAACCTGTCTAAAATCTCAAGAATATACTTCTTTTATGACAAAAAAATACCAACTGGTGTCTGTTTAACCTCAAGACTAAGAAAATGATGCACTAGTCCCAAGTCACTCATATCAAATTCAGTCATCATGTTCTTACTAAATGCATCAATCATGGTTGTATCATTCCCAGTATATATTAAGTCATCAACATACAAACATACGACAAGTATTGAACCATTATCACCAACCTTTGTAAAAAGAGTATGTTTATAAGGACATTTTGGAAACTTTTCTTGAGTAAAATAAGAATCTGTACTTCTATATCGAGCTCTTGGAGATTGCTTTAGTCCATACAAAGCCTTTTTTAATTTGTATACCTTTTCTTCACAACCTTTTTTCACATATCAAAGGGGTTGGTCAACATGTACTTCTTCTCGCAGGTCACTATGTAAAAAGGTTGATTTCACGTCCAATTGATAAATAGACCAAGAGTTACTTGTTAGATCTGGGGAGTCCACTTACATAAGAGATCTTCATCATGGACCTAATGAGAGAACATACTCGTGAGCTTTGACATCACACTTCAACCCAAAACCTTAAGGAGTTAGGTTTATATGTTCTTTCCACTTATACGTCCTTCACTAGTTCCATCTCTTTCCAATATGGGATTCCTACTCATACTTGACATTCCATCAATCTCCTCCTCAAGTGTGAACTTCCACATTGGGCTTGGGCTTCCTCTTGAGCAAAATCTTGTTTCTGCCTTTTTCTTAACAGATCAAGTATATGACTTCAAGTATGAGTAGGAATCCTATATTGAAAAGAGATGGAACTAATGAAGGATGTATAAGTGGAAAGAACCCATAAACCTAATGCCTTCAGGTTTTGGGTTGAAATGTGGTATCAAAGCCCACGAGTATGTTCTCTCATTAGGCCCATGATGAAGATCTCTTATATAAGTGGACTCCCAAAATCTAACAAGTGGTATTAGAGTCGATGGTTTAGCAAGGGACAAGTATGGAGATAATAGTTGTCTCCCCAAGAAGAAGGGCAAGGAGAATCCTGTTGAGCCCAAACTAGTGGAGTAAAAGGACTCTTTGTGAAGTCATATACTCGATTTGCTAAGAAAAAGGCAGAAAAAAAAACTTTTGCTCAAGGGGAAGCCCAAGCTTAATGTGGACTTGAGGGGGAGATTGATGGGATGTCAAGTATGAGTAGGAATCTCATATTAGAAAGAGATGGAACTAGTGAAGGACGTATAAGTGGAAAGAACTCATAAACATAATGCCTTAAAGTTTTGGGTTGAACTGTGGGGTCAATGCCCATGAATATGTTCTCCCATTAGGCCCATTATGAAGATCTCTCATGTAAGTGGCCTCCCCAGACCTAACATACTTTGCTTTAAAACTTGAAAGAGCCACAACGGGTTGTTTTTTATTACACCATAGAACCATAGTAGAATCTACGATAAACTAGAAACCTATTGTGGAATGTCTATCATTCACATCACTTGCCTAGTCTTCATCTACAAAACCAATCAAAGAAAAAGACATAAACTAGTTACACATTAAACCATAACCTTGAGTTCCTTTTCCATAACAAAGAATCCTCTTTGTTGTAGTTAAATGAATTTCACTTGGTTGATCTTAAATTGAGAAATAACTCCAACAGAATTGTAATTTCAAGTCTTATAATAGTTAAATATGATAAACTACCAACAATTTGTTGAAAAAGCATCGTATGTTTTAATGGCTTCCCTCCATTCTTAGATAACTTTAAACAAAATTCCATAGGAGTGCTTATTTCTTTTGACTCCCTTATACAAAACTGCTGCAGTAAACTTGTTGCATATCCCTTTTGAGTGACAAACTATCCACCACAATTTTCAACTTCTAGGCCAAGAAAACAATAAGCTTCACCCAAACTTTTTATCTGAAAATGTAAAGACAAATTGCTTTAAAGAAAATTAATTTCAACACTGTTATCACCTGTGATAATCATATCATCAACATACAACAAGGACAAATGCACATAGTAGTTGTTTTCTTAATAAATAAGCTAGGAATAATATCCAAAGATTTAAAACCACAAAAAACATGATATTAAGAATCTTACCATACCAAGCACATGGAGCTTGCCTGAGGCCATACAATGCCTTCTTTAGTATGCAAACATGGTTTGGTAACTCCTTGAAAAGGAAACCATGAGGTTGTTCCATAAAGATATCACGACCCAATTCCCGATAAAGAAATGCATTTTTTACATCTAGTTTCCACAATTTCCATTCTTTATTAGCAGCCAAAGAAATGGTAGTCGGAATAGTTACCATTTTAGCAACAAGGTTGAAAGTCTCATTATAAACTTGACATATTTCTAAAAGAACCCACGAGCAACAAGACAAGTTTTATATCTGTCAATTTGGCCATCAACCTTTTTCTTCAAGCTATAAATCCATTTGCAAGTAATTAAATCAACATCCTTCAGTTTTGGAACGAGCTCCCATATGTCATTCTTGTTTAAGGCTGAAAATTCTTCTTGCATTGCTTCTTCCCATTTAGGATTCCTTTTAGCTTCATTACATGATTTTTGGCTCATCCCCACATAAATATTCCATGGAGAAACAAGACAAAACAAAAGGCTAATTTGACTGAACTTCATAATTAGCTAAATAATATGGTTGCTTTCTTTTTCGTGTTGATCTTTGTGGGACAACCTCAATAACTTGATCTTGCTGAATACTTTCTTTAACTAGAGGAGCATTGCTCCCTTCAAATCTGGTTGTAGAATTATTAGGGAATAATAAGATAATAACAATACTTTTCCCTTCAATTTCATCAAACTTATAAGGTGAAATTTCATCAAATATCACATCATGTGAAACAACAACCTCTGTTTCTAGGTCCATGCATCTCCATCCTTTCTTGTGAGTATCATAACTAACAAAGATATAAAGCCTAGCCTTTGGATCAAGTTTAGTTTGATTATGTTTTAAAATGTGAATATAACAAATAGACCCAAAAACTCGAAAATAACTCACATTGGGTTTGTGATGATAAAGTAGTTCAAAAGGAGATGATTCATTTCCTGGCTATGGTGGCAGTCGGTTTATGACATGGCACACAGTATGGAAAGTTACAGCCCACAATTCTCTTGGAAGACCCTTCTCATGTAATTAAGACAAAGACACAGATGTAAGATGAGCTAGCTTACATTCAATCACCTTGTTTTGTTGAGGGTTGTTTGAACAAGTCATTTGGCACTGAATTCCATGTTCCCTGTAAAACTTCACAAATTGATTAGACATAAATAATGAAAATACTTAACTGTCTAAGCTTAAAATGCTTCCTATTTCATTTCCAAAAATAAAGCACTAAATTTGCTAATTGATTTCTAATAAAAAGAAACAAACTTGGACTCATTCAAACAAACGAAAACAAAGCAGTTAGTTGCCCTAATTTGTGATATATGGTTGTGGCAGACATAGTGGACCTAGCTACTTGTAGTGATTGGATTTGGAGTGACGGTAGCGAGCAGTAGCTGATGACAACTTTGAGAGTAAACGATAGGCTTTAATTTTGTGAAATTATGGTTATGAAAATGAAGATGAGATATGTTTGTCAATAGGAGTCTATTAACTTTAAGATTAAAACAAGAGTTATTTGCTACAAAATTTAAGCAATCTAAAACCAGGATAAGAGTTGTTTGAGTATAAGTGCCATTTAAACTAAAAAAGGGATAATTTATTTAAATTTTGAACTAAAATAATGCTAAAATTGAATCAAATTATTTTAAATATATAATAATGTATTCTTAATTTAACCAATTCAAACATAATTTTAAAATTGTTTTAAATTGAAAATTGAACTCCAAAATTAAAATAGATATTTTAAAAATTAATAGTTATGTTAATTCCTAACAAAATTTTAAAAAGTTATTTCTAGAATTAAAATTAATTATATTAAAGTTAGATTGAAATTAATTAATTAGATTCTTATTGAATTCTTGCTAATTTGTATATTTAATTTTATGATAATTTACATGAAATTTTGTGTTTGATGAGACAAATAAAATTAAATTCCTTGTTAAAATGTTAAGTATAAGTTTTGAACATGATTATTGCCTTCCATTATTGAAAAAACAAACCAGAGTTCTATTTGTTGTGAGGCTTGTTGAGTAAACTCTTTAACTCAAAATTGTTTATCCTTTTAATAACGAGTCTTACCTAATTGAATTTGTATTATTAGGATAAGATAACTCATTATTACATGAATTTGTAGTCATGATTAAGAATAACATATAAGATATGTATTAGCAAAAATTTGTCATATAATAGATCTAGAAGTCACGTGAGATGTGATTGATAAAGTTGTATCTACCTAATTTAAGTTTAGTTAGTTCATTGAACAGACTCAAGATCAACTAAATTAGAATGTGATCTTAGCCCACTAGAAAGATTAGAGTACTATTTTCGAATAGTTATGAGGGCTATTATTCAAATCAAATAGTGGAAGTAAGCAAATACATGATTATTCACTAGTTTTTTTTTTATATATGTGGGACGGAAAGAAAGAATATTACATGACCCTTGGCTAGACTAAACCTATGGCATCAACCTAAAGCAGATGTAATAATTTATTAGTTTTTATACATTTATATTTTGTTATGAATAGAATTTATCTAGTTTAACATAGTTGCTACTAAATTAGTAAACCAAATTTCTTGAACATAGGTTAAGTTTGAGAAGAGTTCTAAAGTCAGATAGAAAAGTTAGACGTATATTATGTAATTTTTATTAATCCCTATTAAAGATTCAACATTAAACTTTTTTATAAAAATCAGTATCATACAGATGACAAAATGTATTTATATTTTGAGTTTATTAATGTCTTATAAACTTTAATGACATGTAAGATGTATTTTAACATCATAATTGTAAGATGTAAGAGGTTACATAAAGTGGAGCTAAAAGATATAACATTTTAATATAATTGTTCCGTTCAATTTAGCCTATTAAAAGCATAAATATGAACCACGTTTAAAAGCTTTTCAATAATAGATAATAGTTGTTATAAGAAGAAAATAATTGCATGGATTTTCTTACTTATACTTAATGTGATAGAGATAATATATATGCATATATTTCTTTTGAGTATTTGACAATGAATTCATATTCAATATTACTATAACGTAAAAAACACGATAAGAAATATTTTATTAAGTAAAGGTAGTTTATTCAATTTTATATAAATAATTTGTGTCTATTGGATCAAGGTAGACTTTATGTCTAACATAAGTATAAAGAATACAAAGTTAGATAACTGAATAATGAGAATACAAAATTATATGCAAGGATATACATATCTTTTTTGTTATAAATCGTATGAAATTTATGAGACTTATTAGGTTAAAGAATAACCAAATCAATGTTTGGAGAAAGAATGATGATGATATTAAATCACTAAATCTTATACATATAATGTGCTTTAACTGATAATAGTTTATAAAAGGATTATAATTGTATTTCGTTAGATTACTAATGAATCTATCTAATAAAGTCATATGTATTAAAAGATATATTGATTTAAAATTTTTAAAGAGTTTGAATTATTCAATTCCAAGTGGAAATTAAGCAAAGAGAATACTAAAGCATTTAAATAAGATCACTGTAGTTATATATAGAAAATGAGAATCTCTAATGAATAGTTTCATAATTAAATTCCATAATAGTATGAGATTATGTAAGGCGAAAAATGCAATATGAGATATTATATAATGCAATATTTTTTTTATAATTAAGCCTTTTACAACAACTTACCTTTAAAAAATCTAATTAAATCAATGAGCAAGATTTCATATTAATCGTATGACTTCGATAGAGATGAAGTTAATGATTTTGGATGTGAAGCTTAGTTGAAGCATATATTATCCATTAAGCTTAAAACTAAATTAGATGATAGAAGGTTATGAAATATCCAAAAGGTTGGATATAATCTTACATATCTCATTGAACAAAATTCTTGTTTCAATATATACTTATAAGATAATAGTTCTCAAGAAAAGTAGTAAGAGTAAGATGAAATTTGAAAAATTCAATCATAACAATGTATTCATTTGGAACTAGTGACTTTGTTGATATATTTGATGTATAGTTGAAAAGCTATAAGATGTTAAAAGATTCACTTTCATAATGAATTCAAAGAGTTTGTTTTAGAGATAATTGTGAATTTATCATGTCTAATAAAAGGTTAGTAGAAGTATAGTTTTCTTTTTTAGTGGAAGTATGTAGAGAAATATTGCTCGTAAAGAGAATAATAATTCGTTTTTTCAATTGTTGAAAATATAGTTTTTTGAGAAAGACTTTTGTTGGATATAAAAAGGTAACAACTCAATTCTAGGAATTAGATCTATAGAGATATATATAGAAGTTGTTTACCTATTTTAGTCTAAATATGTAGATAATGTATCAAAGTTGCTTAATAATTGAGTTATATGATACTTGTAAAGTATTAAAGATATTTATTATGTATGAGTTGATAATTGAATACAAGTTTATAAGGATATTGAATTAGAAGTAAATCTTAATTAAGGTATATTTTACTTGTAACAAATATTAATTTGAAATTGGAAATGTTCTAATGTAGCATAAATTGATAATCAAGACATAATACATTTCTTATTTAATGGAAATGATCAATTAGATCAATAAGTTCTTTAATGAACTTGGTATAGTTTCTTGCATTGTTCAAACAATAATGTATTAGAGAACATTAGAATTATTCGGTATGTAAAATGAGTTAAATTATCATCAAATATGAAGTAAATATTTAGGCAATTTCTCTTAATTATTGTGGTAATTAAGATGAAAGTTGTAAGATTTAAGTAAGTGTTCACTACAAATAATCTCGTAGAATCCTCTCACTAAACCATTTTCCTGTCAATAATATGATTGTCATGTGGTAATATGATATAAGATACTTAAACAATCGGCTTAGTACAAGTGGGAGATTGTTGGTTTATGCCTTACATTCAATCGGTTGGTCAAAGTTTAGTGACATAATTATTTATAAGTATTCTTTATCTTATGTATATTTAGATGTATATGATAAAGTTTATAGGACAAATATACATTGTAGATGAAATTAAAATGAGATCATAATCACGAGATTTATATTATATTTGTATATTATACCTAAATAGTTCCAAGTCATTGTTCTATTAAGATTGTATATTTATAAAGCATAAAGATACTACCATGTTATGTTTTTTTTCTTATAAAGGAAGTAGTCAGTCTCATAGATTAAATTATGGACCTTAAATAAATATGCGAGTGCTTGTTAGAGAACAAGTTCGTTGAACTGAACTTATATGAGAAGTCCATTTAGACTATTATTTTTATATTTATGAAAATTCTCATTGTAATAATTGTATAGATGATCCTTTAACTTAAGATATGCAAATAATATCATATAAGAATTGGTATTTTTTAATACTACTTATGACATGATCTAGTCAATGGTAGCTCAATCAGTAGTCATTAGATTATCATGAACTATATAGATGTAATTAAGTGACTAATAAATGATTCATCATCTTAAAATAATTAGGGAGAATGTTCCATTGTTTTTTATTAGTATTAATTAAAGACATTTGAAAAAAGTGGAATGGCACTTTTAAAATAGTTTTTAAATGTTATTAATTGAATCAATTAATAATGGTAGAGAAGTATAACATGATTAAACTTAAATAGAATAGACATTAATTCCATGCTTTATGTGTAATCAAAATAATGTATGATAAAATGATTAAATAATATAAAAAATCAAGCATAGAAAATTAGTCAAAACTATTTTAACATTCCTAAATATTTGGATGGTAATGATATGTTGCTAAATGTTAATCTTGATCTATAAATATAATTTGTTTCAATAGAGAATTAAAGATAAGTTAAAGTAATTTAATTTATCTAATCATAAATATAATGTAGGGTTATAATTTATATTCGTTACTAATATATTTAAGAACCTAATGGGTTACACACAAAGAACAAATTGAAGAAAGAAAAAATGTTTAATTTGAGGTGGACTTATTGTAAAGTTTGAAAAACTAATCTTAGTTAGACATACTTGAGGTTTAATTAGAATTAATTGTACTTCTAATTAAAGTTTAACTAAAATTATAATTTAATTTTAATTAAATTATTAAAATGTCCAAGCCTATTTATAATAGGTTTAAGCTCCAATCGAACCAGTACTCATTACCTAGTCCTTTCTACAACAGTTGTAGAGTTCTATCATCTCATTCTGTAGAAACCATTAGAAATTGAACACTTGTGTAACTACAGTAATTAATATGAGCTGGTTTTATAAATGGTTCTAAAGAATTGACAAAAACGGAATCAAACTTCGTCAATAAGATAGAATTAAGAATCGTGTTTATTATGTTTTATTTGTTAGTTATATTATAAATTTAAAGCGATTTTTATTTTTGAAAAATTATACAAAACAAATTTATAATTATTCTACTATCAGCATGATGGGATCTCGTCCGACTTGCCAATAACATTCTCCCCAAAAATCGCCATCTTTTACTGTCAGAATATCTTTTTGTCCTATCAAACCGTACATGACATTGAAAACGTCAAAAGTAGCGGCAACTTGAGAAGCGAAACTTAAAATAGAAGGAATGCATCCCACGTTTTAAGTTTATTCCATTGGATAAGAATCTGAAAAATAAAAGGGGAGAAGATGAGAAAACATAGAATAAAAGAACTGGTAAAGGTTCTGACGATAAACTTTCAGCAGGGATTAAGACCATGCTTCTTGGACATTGAACCTGAATTACACAAGGACTTAAGTAATCCACAGCCTTTTGTAGTTAAATATCAAAATTTCCATACCGAAAAGTAGAGAACCAACAAACAAATTTATGTTTGTCCCAGCAATAAGTCCTCGCCATTGACCCCGAAGACCACTCGGATCTAAGAAAGTGTCTAGATAATGGCTCTTGCTTGGGAAGAGGTAGAGGTAAAGGATCTTTGCATATTCAGAAACTTATAAATCAGTCTTAAAGAACCTAAATTATTGATGCTGCTTTTCTGTAACAGCCGAGTAGCTATTCGGACTCTATAAACGCCCAAACACACATTAGCGATTACAAAGGTGATATCATTCAGTTTCATCATCTCAATAAACAAAACATTCACAGCTTACTAAATTGCTTGTCAACTGGGAAAGAGTTCGAGAAGGACATCCCAGTGAAAGGAAAAGGAAAGTCATAAGAAACCAAGTTAAGGCTTTGTTCTGCATAAGGTGATACCTGCCTACATCCGTGGTCAAGTAAGAACCTCGATTGGACCTATTCCATTCTAGATAAGACCCCTCAGAACCAAAAGAACTGCTTTCTGGACTGCTAACGTCATGCAATTGTATATTTGAATATTCTGATCTAATTCCTCCACTCGACTCTGGAACTTGGGCTTTAAAGATTCAAGCACATTGAATACAACTAGCAATCGCTGTAAGCACAAAGTAACAACCAAACTGCACCATTTTAACACCTTCTAAATCAATTTCTCTCACTATCTCTCTCTCTCTATATATATTTTTGATAATAACTAAATCAGCAACTCTAAAGATACAATGCAGACCATCCTAAAACTTGTTCTTCCTTGTGGAAGTGTCCCGATAATCCCGATGAAATGGAATAGTTTCACACCAAATTGTATTAAAAATCCGAGAACAAGATTACTATTAAGATATGTGTTATGATATTTTAGGCATTATTTGTAATTGAACAACTTTAATTATTTGAGGAAAATTATTAAGAAGAGTATTCTACATTATGTCGGACTCTTTAAAGATGAAGTTAATTTGAGATAAAAATCTTAGTCATTATAATATTTAGTTGAAATCAAATCACCATATCTTGATTAAGATAAGATGCAGATCTTTTGTAAATTTTGGACTCTACTTGATAGCCTATTTCGGTAGTTTTATTTAAGACGGTTGATTACTATCTATATTGGACAACTATTTTTCTCTGCATATTGCATGAATTTACTGGGGCTGAATTGTGTGGGAAAAACGATTACAACATGATGACTTGGCAGCTGCAATTTTGGTGATCTTGAGCTATTTTTTATGGCTGATTTTGTTGTGATTTTGTACAGATTATGAAATGCATTTTTCTCCAAGGGTTGCATGATTTTCTGGATTGTTAATTGTTGTGTTTCTGCGTGAAAACCTCCAAGTGTTTTTAGTGTGGTTATAGCTCTTTGTTTATGACGTTTCAGTGATGAATCATTTATTGATTTAAGGAATTTTATGGCTATTGTGCACGGGATATCTCAGTGATATTATCGAAGATTTATAATAGATTTCTTGGTGAACAACTTCCCCTTCTTTCTTTGAAGAAGCTACGTTATTAGTAGAGTTGTTTTTCTTATTTCAGGTGTCTTTCTTTATGTTCTTTATTGTTTCAATCACTTAAGTGTTTTGTGTTCTTCTTTCTATTGTTGAACGTTGTTGACAAAATCCTCTTTTGATATTAGCATGAGATGGTTGTCTTATTAGGTGTGATTTACTTTCATGGGTTGTGAGGACAAGGGATAATGTCAAAAGAAGGGCGAGTCAGCTCTGTAATACCTTGAGTAAAGCTATTGCTGTTTTTTGTGAAAGTAATTAAGTTGGGTGAGGGTTCCACAGATGTAGGCAAGGTGTGCTGAACTGCATTACCAAATCTTAGGTGTTGATTTGTTCATTTTGCATTTAATTTTCTAATTTTGTTTGTGCTAGAAAATTATAGTTGCTGACACAGTTGCTTTATGTCAAGTAACCATAGATATAGTTCAAAGTTACTGCAATTGAACCAAAATTTTTATGGAACCACATCCTTTTAGATTTTCAATTACAATCAATTCAATAGCTGAATTCAAACACATGATGAAAAGTAGCAATGAAAGCCTGCATTACCTCGTAAATCTAATATACAAATGAGTTAATTGCAAAAAATCTCAAACTTTGCTCAATTTTTCAATTCTAGTCAAAATTTCAAAAAGTGGCAATAAAATGGTCAAACTTTCAAAATTTTTCAATGTTAGCCCAATGTTAGAATTTGTAACTATTAATACATACCAGCTAAAAATAACACAACAAATAAAAATTAATGAAACGATATTGTTGTTAAAAATGGAATTCCTAAATTGGTTTACACAATCTTAGGCCTTCGTTTTCTGTTTGTTCTCCTGATGCTCTTAGCCTTTCAATTTCTGTTTGTTCTTTCGACGCCCCAAATTATTTTTGCATTGCAATATACTGCATTAGCAAGCTCTTCGTTTTCAATTCCTTTTCTCGATGCCCTCAACATAAGAGCATCAAGTTTGAGGAATTTGAAAATTGAAGGGTGAGAGTGTCGAGAGAACAAATTGAAATAAAGGGAAAACTGAAATTAAACTGTCAAGTTGTTGAGGCTATACAATTTGATTTAGGTTAGCAAACTTAACGGAGATACTATCGTAATGCTAGAATTGACAAAAATTGAAATTTAGAATATTTTATTGTCACTTTTTGAAGTTCGGGTTATGATTATAAAATTGAGCAAAGTTTGAGATTTTTTTTGGTAATTAACCTATACAAATCTATAACATTTTTTTTCATCCTTTTTTAGCTTGCCTGAACCAAAACAACATAACCTAACAATAACAACAATATCATCCTAGTAAAGTTCCACCAGTGACCAAGACATCATTTTTTATAAACAAAAATTTGAACAGACATAAATGCTAAAGTGTACAATTGGCAAAACAAACAATTATAATTCAAAATTATGAAGGAAAATTAAAGAAAAACACAAATGAAAAACTAAAGACCTTTAAGATAATATTATTGGTGATCCCATATGAATTTGATTATTGACCTTTACTTTCTGAGTGACTTCGTTGACATTTATCATCATCTGTCTAAAACAAGAAAATGATGGTTGGGGGCTTTTTGGTATAAATTCTCTCTCTAGAATATGTTGATATTTTTTGAAAAAAACATTGAAGGTTTTTCTTTAATTTTAACTCCACGTGCACAAAGTTTTTGAACTTTCATTTTTATCAAATTTTTTGAAAAGTTTCCTAAGATTTCTATTTAATCAAAACAATTAGTTTATACTTCACACTTTGCCTTTGTGATTTTATTTTCGGCACCATTACTTCGTATTTATCTATGATGTTACATTCTTAAATTCTTTTTTTTTCCTTATATTTGACCTTTGATATTTATGGTTATAGATCTAATGTTTGTTGGTGTTATACATATTTTATCAACTAAATATTCATTCTTAAATCTTTAAGTATGATTTATTGGTTATTCAAATTACCCTTTATTAGATACATTGATTATCAATTCTTAGTTGACGTGGGTTATATGAATATGACAACTTAATTATTCAAATTCCTTGAAAATATCCTTCATCATAGTATGATATATAATATTGCTTACTTATATTAAGTAAATCTCTGCTAGGAATAAAGGAAAGAATGAAAGAAGAATTTACTCTTACTCTTGCTTTAAAAATGATGTTCATAGTTGTAAGAAAATTGATAATTATCGTTTTAATAATAGTGACAATCACAAAAATGGACATTGATGTTCAATGTTTGATTATTATAGGTTTTCTTCAAGCATATTGGATGGTGAATCTTTCAAATCAGCAGCTAAGAGTCACACTTAAAAGAAAAAAGATAAAAAGTATGATAATTTTAGAAGAAGATTTTATGAATTTCCTAATTATAAGGTAGGTGAGTAATAATAAAGTAGTTGCTATTTTCTGAATAATAAATGTCACCAACTATTGTTTTAAAAAGGGAGATTTAATATTTTCATATGAACAGATGAATAATTTGGTGAACAATAAAATCTATTATAAATAAACTGAAAACTAAGAATAAAAGGTTAAAGTTTGAGAACAAGATGTTAAAAGACGGTATGTGCATAGTTAACCTTCATGGTTACATGGTAAATTGGAAAAAGTGAAAGTGACACTGAAATATGTAATATCTAAGAGAAGAAGATTGCAAATGATAATATTTAATTTAAGTATTCTAGTATTTATAACTATATCTATAACTTTATTTTGTCAAAAAGTTTAAGGATATAAACTTTATCAACTTTGATATTATACTATAGTTATTTGTGAGGTACGTTTATGTCTACAGACAACTACATTTTCAGCTTTTACGATGTTGTTTGCAATTATGTTTATATTAAGTTGTTATTGAGTAATATCATCCTTAATAAATATCCGGTGCTAAAAGCTCTGAACATCAACAATACCAAATAATATTTAACTTATAAAGAACTTAAAGCTTTTAACATAAAATTTTCCCTCTAAATTAAACAAAAATAATATTCCTCCTTATCAACTCGATAAGTAGTTCATTTAAAAGAACTCATCATCATCATCCATCGTCTCAAATTGCATCTCGTAATGTATTTAATCGTATAAGAAAGGCTATAAAGAAATATAAAGTTGTAAACTAAGTCTAATGCCAAGTAACCTCCACTTAACCAAGTCTAAAATTTCACAAGCAATAACAAAACTTTTAATAAAGGATAAAAGGAAATGCATAATTAAAAACTAACTCCAATTCTAAGCAAATTCTATTTCACTAAATCTGAAATTTTATAAGTAATAACATAATTTTTAATAAGTCCAAAATCAAGTTTAACTTGAGTATATGGTTGAATCTAAAAGCCTTCTTCTCTTTGTATCCCTCTTTGTACATAAGCTAGATAAAGTGATGATTTCTCACCATTCTTTAACAATCCTCTCACCTTTTTGTACTTCCCAAACTCTTTATAATGGAGTATTTAATAAATATTTTCGTGAATTACCTGTCAATTTTAAACTTTTAACATATAGCCTAAGCTAGAATATTATATGTTGGATCATAATAAAGTTTTTACACCTACCGTTTAATGCATTGTAAACATTGTCTTTTAAACTTATGTAGTATTTACCTAATCACTCTTAATGAATTTATTGTCTTTTTTTCAAAATTAGAATCGTCCTATTCATGTTCATCTATTCTTTCACTTTCGTGGTATTCAATATCATCATTTACAACCTCATCTTATATTCTTTTCTTTGACTTTATCTCTTTATATTTTGATCTAAATGTCTAAAGTTTAACGCCATGTGTGCCATTTTCACATTTCAAATAAGTTAATCGATCATTATCATTAACCTCATTTTCAATATAAAGCATTAGGCACAACTTTAGCAAGCACATCATCAACTTCAGTTAACACAGTAAGTGTACCAATAACTTTAGTAAGCACACTATCAACTTTAGTAAAACATATGATCAATAGTAGTAGCCACATCTTCAATAGGCACACTAGTAGCCATACCATTAATAACAATAGGCACACCATCATGTGGTACAACATCATCATTCTATCTAATGTTACAATACCTTATCAATTTGTACCTCTATCATTCTCATTAGTCACTCTCACAATAAGCAATCCATCCTTTATGTAACCATTTTCTTCTTCTTCATAATTTTTTTAAACCATAGTATCAATAATCTCTTCATTCACGTTATCTACTTTTGATACTTTTGTTTTCTGCATTGTACTCATTTTCAAGATAAACATTCACTCTTCTTTGTTTTAAAACAATAGAGATTAAACCATTTTTTTTCATTATGTTCAATCTCAACAAACCAAACTTCTTAATATTTATTTGAGCACCTATAGTACACTTTTTCTACCTATTATAGCAATTATACGTAGTAGTTCCTATAATATTAAGTCACCATAATTTGTCTGGATCAATACCTCCAACTAAAATTTTACTATCACCAATGTATTCAAATGAGTTGTCTCTAAACAGTACTTCTTTTTCAATGGGATTTCATATCCTAATAAAAATAAGAAAAAAAATAACAATAAGATAATCAATGTCCGTAAATAACACCCTAAGTATTACAATACAATATCAAACTAAAAAAAAAAAGAAAGCTAAACCTTAGCATTAACTTGTAATGTAATTGAAAAAGGCAATTAACCAAAATGCCTTAACATGTAATTTTATAAAAGCCCCTAGAAACTAAAGATCCAATTGAATTATTGAAAACCACTTGGTGCTCAATTGTTGACGTCCGATTGAAGTAGTATATATAACACAGTCCTGCAAAATTGTAAGCAAACCTATTATGTTAAACCATATCACATTCAAGTTCTTATCTTATTAAAGGCAAAGTAATATGGTTCAATCATATGTATACTTGATTTTTGTAAATATTTCAACTTTTGGTTTGAATAGTTTTGCAAGATGATTTTTCAAAAACTAGTTCCTTGCCTCTTGCACGACTCCAATCATTCTAGTTTACATAACAAAAAATCTGGGGATTAGAATACCTTCAATCATTTCCATACAAATTAAATCAGTTCAATCATTCCCACACCTCCATCACAAACTCTTAAAAAATTGTCTCAAATTCGAAAAATAACTTATATGTCACCGACAATCTAATATTTCTCACTTCTCTACATCATGTAAGCAAGTTTCATAAAGAAAATCACTCCTTATCTTTCTCTGGTATGAAAATTTGCCTCATCTCCTTTGTCACAATAAATTTTTTTCTTATGTTTTTGTTTCTACTTTCATACAGAAAGCACTATAGATTATACAAAACGTACGTAGAATTTAACAAGGAGATTGACAGAACTTTATATTTTGTTATTTCTTTCTTAAGCTCTAAAAGACCACAACTAATTATATGCATGAAGTGAAGGTCTTAAGAGATAATTTTAAAAAGTTTGAGATTAATTTGATAAAAATAAAAGTTCGAAAGCCTATGTGTACTTAGAGTCAAAGTTAGAAGACGAATTTGAACTTTGAATATGGTGTCGTTCCTAATTCCATTTATTGAATTATCTTAATAAATTTATGTTTTTGGTTGGTTTAAAATTGTAAAAAAAGTGAAGAAATTTTTTTAAAAGTAAAACATGTTCTCTTTTTAAGAATTAAGTGGACACTGATCTTATATTTGAATATATATGGATGCTTATTCATATAGCTGAAAATTTCAATTTCTTATTTAATTTAAGTCTTATTTAATTTTTTTTATAATGAAACTCAGAAATAAATTCAATTCAAATTTTCAACCAATCCAATTGAACTCCCCTTGTTGATTTTGTTTACATTTCTTAAAATTAGAAACATAAGTATTATAGAAATAAATTATACGATAAAATTGTAATACACCTTGATTTGAGAAAAGAACTCTTAAAATCAGAATAATATCCACTGTATAAGAAATCACATTAAAATCATTGTATAATCATTAATCCAATATCTAGTCAAAGGAGCAAAGCTGGTCCTGCTACTGCCATAATTATTATTAAGCTTAATCCACTGTATAACAAATCACATTAAAATCATTAATCCAATATCTAATCAAAGGAGCAAAGCTGGTCCTGCTACTGCCATAAAGCTTAATCCAAATAGAATCTGCTGCATCTTGGTATTGTTCGCTCCACTGGTTTCATTGGGAAGGAGCTCAGTTACGTTGAAGTTGCCTGCACGAAGGAATGAGATATTGAGATCTTGGTAATAATAATAGCCAACACAAGCCAAGCCAAGCCAGTAATACCTCTTCCACTGCCAAAACCACATCCTGTTTTTATTCTATCTCTGATAACATTTATGGTGGCATTGTTGTAGAACTCAAAGTTTTCCATAATGCCTTCTATGCAATTCAGAACCGAATAAATCTCCGAAAGGCACGTTCCGTTGCAGAATTCATCAACATATTCAGCGGACACATTCAGGTTTCCAGTCTCGTTCAGCCTGTAGGCCTCTTTGCAGCTGTTGTATATCTGAGACTTGCCAAGTGAAAAAGTTATATGTTAATCAATGCCTCAAGTATCTTTCAGGTTTTCCTATTTAAGATTCCGCATACATAATTATCACTGAAACATAGCACTGCTTTGGCCACAAGACCGGCGGTATCAACTGCTGCACGACTCAGTACTCGGCCATGGATTGTGCCTACATCGGCTGCACCTTGGGCACCTTTCCCTGTATAAGCCACATACGATTATCAACACTTACTAATTATATCTAAACACACAAGTTTTCAATATTTTCTGGGAAACCTTGTTCTTATTTCACAAACCTATGTTGCACCAGAAAAGGAAGATACAGACAATAGCTACTTCCAAGCCAGAGATTCTAATTGTTAAGGAATTTGCCATTGTTGAAGACTGTAGGTGAAAGGATTCACTGAGGGAAAAAGGGACGAGGTAAGGCTACTTATATACCAAAGTGGTGTCACCAAATTTTGAAAATTCCACAGTTAGTTGCTTGACGTCACCATATTCTGTTTCCAACATTGACTCATATTATCCAACTTAAATATTCCTGTTGAATAAGTTAGCAATTGTGAGCCTCTAATATTTTTTTAGCGCCCCTATTCAATGATGTGAACTCTTTCATTTTTCTGGAATAACTGATGTATGCAGCAGATCAAGTAATCAAGCGAAATTTAAACGAATTAGAGTGTTATAACAACTAATGACAATATATGCAGAATTAAATAAAAAAGATCTGCTTGTCATCTTTGCATATGACTATAGTCAGGTGAAATGGAGTGAAGCAAGGGGAAAACAGTTGGATGGAAGTCACCAACTTTCACTTGCCTAATTAAAATTTATCTAAGATTACTTAAACTCACACCTAAAATCATTATTTTTCATGTTGTAATACCTTCATCACAAGCAAGTTGCTTCTCCGTTTCACTGTCAAGAATACGTCTTTAGATCATAATCCAAGTAATCGATGCAAGCAAACGTTAGCATTGTACGTGAAGGGTTGGTAATAGTTCAGATAGAAAACTCTGGACCTTAGAATTTCCCACTAAAGCGTTCAAACACTGAAGTTCTGATCTGAGTCCAGGAGCTTGTTCCCAAAACAAAACGGAATTGTTACTGTTGCCAGCCTGAGTCTCAGAAACAATGCTCAACGTTTGTAATTTCAATAGAATTTTTATCGTTCTTTTGAAAGGTCTAGGATTTCTGATACCATGATTGGGACTATGTTTAGATTTGTTGAGGTTCCATCTGGAGAATTAACACTCACCATCCAGGCCGGATAAAATCGGCGGTTTTCGTGTAAGCTAAGCAACCTGATATAAAGTGAATTTGTTAATAGCATCCTTTAGAGAACGTACTACATTTGCATAGCTCAACACGATATGTAGGTGCATCAGGAGGATAATTCACAATGGGCCTTCATATGAGTACATTTATCTTATACGTAAGTATAAACAATTGTTCCTCGCTTGAACTCGAAGAGCATAGGTAACGTGATTAGTGGTCGTTTAAAAAATATCGGCTACCAGAAAAAGATGATCCGATATATCTAACTGAAGCCAATTGATCTATCCCTGGTTTGCTTTGCACTAAGCAAAAGATAAAGAGCAGATTGCTTACCAGTAAACGTTGAGAACTTGTGAACGCAACTCGGAGTAACTTGCGAAGAGATGTTTAATCTTCAGAGGCAGGTTCTTATGAAAGGATTATTTGCTCCACAAAGGATGGATAAACATCGATTAGCTGGAGTTTGAAAAGGAGAGTATGAAACTAACCGGCTGAGCAAGGTTTAGTGGAGGCATTGAAAATTTAACCTTTAGATAAAATAATAGTAACTTGGATGGTATCTTAAACTATAATAGCTTATAAAGAGAAGTATTTTCGATATGCTTAATTTATATAATTATAAGCAATTTATACGATATTACGATTATCATAATAGAGGCAATAGTTGACACAGATGAGATGCCATTATTTTAAATTAATCAACTTATAGTTAAATAAGGATAGATATAGTATTGAAAATGACTCAGGGTGTGCTTGTTTAGGGGTATGAAAAAAGAGGTATGAGTATGGAATGAAAGATTAAGTTTAGTAAGGGGATATGATTATAAGGTTATTATTTTGATTACCCACCTTTAGGTAATACTCCATTCCTCTTCTAATCTAGGTGAATGGGTATCATTGTTATAGAAGAATGAGTTAATTAATTACATTATAATTAATTAATTAAAATATTATTAATAATTAATTAAATAAAATATAATTAATTAAAATATAATTCA
>JAOSBO010000096.1:70780-91191 GCA_027563915.1 Erythroxylum rotundifolium | reverse complement strand
TATGTATTTTTAGCTTACTAAATATATGAATATATTATACTTAATTTGTAATATGTCATTCACAAGGACACTATATTAGTGTTTTAAATAAGAACATTAATATTAAATGATATTGTGTTTATTTGTGTTTCTTCTTTTTTAATTTTTAGATTCCTTATTATTTATAAAAACATAATTAATAAATAGTTTAATTTTATAATTGTAATTTTCATTTTACTTGTGATTGTAGCATCAACTGAGAGAAATTTTTCAAAGCTCAAATTATTGAAAATCTACTCGAGATCATTAATGTCATAAGAAAAGTTGAATGATTTAGCTATTTTATATATTGAGAAGGATATCTTGGACAATATTGATATTGATAATATTATTAATGAGTTTGCATTTAAAAATGCACAGAGAAATCTTTAGATAAATTATGATCATTTGTGTGTTTGTTAGTACAATTCTATTAGTATTTTACAGTCTAATATTATTGTTCGATTTTTACCGCTACTATTTTTACTGATTTTATTGTTACTAACATTTGTAAGATATTGTTAGCAGATGTTATAACCATTTAATATTTTGTTAAGTTTGTGAACTTATAAATTGAGTGACTTATATATGGATAATAAATTTTAATAAATAAAAATATGCTTTTAAAATTTACATATTTATATGTTGCTGATTTATTAAAACTTTTTTTTAAACTTTACCCAAAGCCTATAAATGTTATGATCGGCCGCGCTTCTTCTTTCCACCGTGATGAAATGATTTTTGTTTTCTTCATGACTGGGTTATATACCTGTCGGTTTTGTGAGCTGTGGACGAGGAGTGGTGTCTCCAAATGGGACAACATTGCTATTTGCTGGTCTAAATTGTGGCAATAAGATTTTGTTCAACCATGTGAGTTTCGGGGGCTGTCACAGCTGATATGATCGCTGGAAAACTCTCCAAATAGAAACCATCAGCGGAATGTAGATCTCTCCTTCTATCGGTGTATCGTGCTCATTGCTCTCCATAGACTGGTGGATAATCATTTCCTGACTGAATTGAGGCTTGGAGTTGGAATATTCGATGGGATTAAGACCATTATTGGCAAGTATAGGATCAACTATCTTTGGAGTAGCTTCATCATGCGAAATTGGAGTAATAACAGTAGATATAAGATCACCATTGAAACTGTTTGTTAGAATCCTACATGAAGTAAAGGGTCAGGAGATGGTGTAAATTAAACAGAATTGGGATCTTGTAATTCAAGTGATATTCGTTCACACCATGATTTGATAGATCAAATGGAAAATAACGATTGAATATTATAAATTGAAGAATGAGACTGGTTGCCATAAGAAACAAAGTAAGACCACCAAATAAACCAACTCATAGAAGGAGCAAAAATGCTAAAAAAACTGAACTGTGTTTAAATTGAATACTTGATGGGGATGGACGCGAAGTGAAATGTGCTCTAACGAGGTCTAAAGTGTAGTTTTGTCTTTGAGAAACAATATTGTATGAGTATTTCAAGTAAATAGTTGGTCAATAGATTTGCCGGGGTTTAATAAGTGTTGTTTTAGATGATTTCAAATTAAAAAATGCGCATAATGAGCAAAGAAAGCTCAGATTAAGGAAAAAAATATAAATTAATCAACATGTAAACTAGTTTGACCGGTTAACACTAAACAATTTTGAATAGGAAATCAAGTTCTCGATGTCTATGGATATAGAACGTACTACTACAACCACGAAGAACTGGGTGAGCTGCTGATTTTAATTGGTCATCTGGAAATACCAAATGGATAAGGTTGGCTTGCCTAGATATTTCCAAAGATATTTTGGGCTGGTCCCAATTTTCCGTACAAATAGTGGAGGAATGATTAATGATCAGGTAGCTATTCCTGCCAACCAATAATCAAAGCTAAGAAAATATCTTCAACCTATTATGGACTGGTCTATAACTATAACATGACACAGGCAAAGGTGGGAGATATACATACAATTATACAGCAGGAAGAAGGAGAAAGAGCATCATCAGAAATGGAGTGCTGCAGCAGGCCTAACAGGAGTGACATTCACTTGTCAGTCGAGGAAGAGGCAAAAATAGAGGTGGAAACAAGAGAGCACTTTGATGGAATTGCTCCTAAGCGTCATACTAAGCCTCAACGAAGTGAGTATTCTGCTAACTACGTGGATGTTTTTCCCTCATCAAATGCTCTTGGAAATGGTAACAATCCCATTCCTGAATATCTGGAGTTTCAGCGTCTCCAAAATGATCCCTTTGAGGTTGGTATACTTTTTAATTTCTTTACTAGTTTACAAGCTCAAAGCCAGCATGTCCTATCTTTTCTGTGGACGATCGTGGTTTAAGACTAAGAGCAGCTCAGAACACAAAAGACTTTGCTTTAACCTTATGCAATTTGACAAAAATAAGTCTATTGCTTGGAAGGCAATTATCCTAACGTTGGACTGTAATTGCCCAAACAATAACTTCTACTATGATTAATGCTTACTTTTGTTTAATTATACCAAAATTTAGAAATTAAATTCTGATGGAAGTGAAGAGGCAGAGGAGTTTGTGGAGACAGAGTATTACAAAGATCTTAATAGCATTGACAAGCAACACCACACGGTATTCCCTCAAAATAGATGACTTTTCATATCATGAAGTTTGTTATCAGAAGTTACGATTGTTAAATTAATTTTAATGAAATTTTGTTCCGATTTCTTCCAGACGGGAACAGGGTTTATTAAAACGAACGTAAATGGGAAGTGCTTCAGCCTCACGCCAGATACTCTGACCGATTCCCATGCTTCTTGCAAAGGAAACCCAGCAACAAATGACTGGACTCCAGCTCCCACCGACATGGTACGCCATCTCACCACAACTTAATCTTTGCTTTTGCTTCACGTCCTTTCGATGCATATATCATTTCTTACACTACCTAACTTGGCAGCCGGACTTTTTCTTGTTTCAGCCAACTTTTGCTTCTGACAAGCCCAACAGGAGTGAGATTTGAAAAATGATATCCGCTATTGTTTCAACTTTCTACATTTCATTTGCTAGGGACTAAGTTTCCTCTTGTCATTTGCAATTAATGTTGTTTCCTGGAAGTTGAGCCAGGGGTTAAGTACAAATATATGTTGTTATAGTTCGGTTATAATACGTACTTTCCTTAATCAATCATTATCTTACCTTTGGTCATTTCTTTTCTGAATGGTAACTAAGGCGTCTGAAAGATGTTATATTTGATTCTGCAGAAATTTTGTGACTTAATTATGTGTGAAATGTGGAATGACCAAGCAAATATGTGCATTTCGTAGGAGAAGAAAAAAAAGGGTTATTCTTATGGACATCTAAGAAAGCTAATAGTTTTTTTGGAACTTGAGTCTGTAAGGCGACAACTTAACAAAGTTGGAAGATGGCCAAGCATAAATCATAACCGATGAATGGCCTTAGGAACCTCACAGTTGTTTAAAACCTCGTTGGAGCATGTAATGTTATATACAATGTCACAGCTTGACAACCAACTCTGAAATAGAAATACAGAGCAGAGCCTTTTCTAATCCTAAACTAATTGACAACGGAGTCTCATGGCCCTTATTTGCAGTTTAGTGAGTACAAATTTGTAGTCAGAATAAAATTCAAAGCAGAAACAATATGCATAATGAGCAATAAGAAGTATGGGTTTAAGTTCTAGTTGTATTTTAATGACATAATTATTTAAAGATTTTTTTTTAATCTTATACATATTTAGATACTTTTGACAAAATCCATTTAACAAATATACATTGTAAATGAAATAATGATGAGATTCATATTATATTTATATATTATCTTTAAATATTTCTAGATATTTTTTTGTTAAGACTGGACATTAATTAGAGTTAGAAGGCTAGAACATATTATGTTTTTTCTTATAAAGAAGTATTCAATCTCATAGACTAAAGTATAGAGAAACTTAAATAAACATGTAGATGCTAAGAAATGACTTCATTAAACTGAACTTATATGATAAATTCATTAAAAATATTTCTTATATGTTTATGAAAATTTTTATTATAATGAATATGTAAGTGATTCTTTGACTTAGATCTCCAAAATACCTTGTTTAGGAATTGTTATACTTTAAAACTACTTATGACCTACTCTAGTCAAGAATAGCTAAGTCAATAGTCGTTTGATATAACATAAGCTATATGGAGGTAGCTAAGTAGTTAATATAGGATTCATCTACCTAAAGTGATTACAAAGAATGTTTCGTTGTTCTCGAGTATTATTGATTTAGAAAATCCTTAGTCAAGGTGAAATAACACTTTGTAAAATAGTTTACAAATGTTATTAATATGATCAATGACTAGTAGTGGATAATTACCATAATTGGAATCAAATAAAGTAGATATGAATTGCATGCTTTACATTTAATCGAATCATGGTATGATGAAAAGATTAAATTATATTAAAAAAAAGTATACAAGAAAAGGTTAGACGAAACTACTTTAATATTCCTAAATATTTTTATGATCATAATTCATTGCTAGACGTCAAACTTGATCAATAAATATAAATTATTTAATTAAAGAATTAAAGATAATTAAAAGGATTTAATTTATCTAATCCTAAATATATTTTAGGGTTATAATTTATAATCATTTCTATTATACTCAAGAACCTAATGAGTCACACATAAAAAATGGGTTAAAGAGAGAAAAAGTATTTTAATCAGGTTAGAATTGATAGTAAAGTTTTAGAAACTTTATGATTAAATATATGATATTTAACAAATAAGGAATAATATGAAGTATTTGATTTTATTTGAGCACAATTGGTTCTTAATTTAATTAATTATAATTTTAATTGAAATTAAAATTTTCTTTCACTTAATTTGATAAAATGTTCAAAACATATTATAAAATTTTGAAGGAGTTACACTTCTTGTCTAACCCTCTCCGCAATACTTACAAGGTTCTTTCAACAATATTATGTAGATATTGTTACAAGATGGACACTTGTGTGGTCATGATGGTCAAAATGAGCTAATTTCAAGAACAATTTGAGAAAAATGACAAGAAAAAAATGACAGCGAGTCGTAACGCTAGTCAAAATAAATTATACTACTATTATAGTAGTGGTGAGTTTAAGTCGATCCCATAGAGAGTGTGTATAAAGTAATTGAAATGAATTAAATGGTATTTAGGTTAGGGGGTTTGTTGGTTTATCAAACAAGAAAATAAAATGAAACTAAAATAACAAAATCAAATTAAAGAAAATATGCAAAAATGATGAAAGTGGTGAATTAGTTAGAAGTCCAATTCTTTGGTTTAATCTTGGACTACACCCTAATTAAACATATTTTGATGATTTGTTATTCTCAAACCTCTCCTAGAAACTATTAATCGCAGGTTAATCTATTAACTTAAGTTTTCCCTTAGGTTGTTTTTAATCAAGATACGATAAACCTAGCCACCGAATAACCTAGGATACGATCTCTAGATTCAATTGGGCAACCACATTAAGAATTAGGAAAACTAATTATCAAGGTAATAACTACAAGCGATGCGTTATATAACCTAGGTTATGTTATGCTTAATGATTGCGAACCATTAATCGTTACAAATGAATTTCAAAATAACAATTAGGGATTACATTGAATATTATAGCAAGGGGTTTATAATAAAACAATTCAATGAACACATTAAAATCATCTTTTCACAATTCCCAAATCCATACACATCAAATAACATAATCAATTTTTTAAGAGAGAAAGAAACAACAACTACAAGAAAGGACTGCTTAACCATGTTGTTAGCATCGATGTCGCCTTTGAGCTGGCGTTGGAAAGTTACCCATCCATGAGTCTTTCATGGTGGAGAATTTTCATCACCCTTTTCATGGTCTCCTGAAGCTCTCTCTCCTTTCAGCCGAAAAACACCCAAAACTTTCATAAAACTTCTCTGCCTTCACATGTCTATTTATATTAAAAATTAGGGTTTCAAGCAACATATGTGTAAAAGTCATGACCATGGCATATTGAATCATGGGCGTGACATTAAGTCACGCCCATGCAAGGTGAGTCACGGTCATGACATGTTGTGTCATTGCCGTGCATCATTAGTCATACTCATGGCCGTGACTTGCATTCTCAAGACTTTACTTGATTTTCTACAATTCATACTCTTCATCTTCATGCATTTTCTTATCTCCTCTTGCTCTAATCCTTCTTCTTCTTGTTCTATGGAGACAAAGGATTGTGAATCTTTAAAAGAGGCTCAAATGTAGTGCTTTTGACTCACTTTAGTTATTTCGCTCCCGAATTGTGTCTAAAACCACATACGAGTCAAAGTGAATATCTTAAGCATTTTCCTTGCAATATTAACTAAGTGTTATTGAATAAATTCATCATTGGTTACGCACATATTAGACCCATATGCTTTGATTAAGTAACCAATGAAATTAAAAGAATTAACTTTACCAAGATTTGGGTTGCAGTTCATGCATTGACAAATATATTTGAGGGAGTCTTAGTTATGAAATTCAATGATAACCTGGAACTAGTAAAGGATAAGGTATCAATAACTTATTTTTAGAAGCCTCCTAACCAGAAACCTAAGGAGAATTGGCAGCAAATAGGAAGAACATTCAAAATAGGTAGTTACTAGGAACTTATGCAAGAGGAAGAGTACTTAGAGCAAGAGGTAGAAACACCTCATGTTGCACCTAAAAATTCCAATTCAGTGGAACCAAATCCAACTTTAGAAAATGTCGATACTTGTTCCTTAAAGTAGAACTCTGAGCGCTTACCATTGAGTTGCAATCTTGTTGATGATATGAAAACCATAATCAATACTTCACAATTGACCCTCACTCCTAGTAATTCTCTAAATTCAACCTTAAAAAAGCATATCAAGATCAACCATCTACTACCATAACTCCTACTTAACAATTGAACCTCACTTCTAGTATGGATGTCTCTACCACTTAAGAGAACAATAGTCATAATAGGAAAGATACAACTCCTGAAGAGAAATTCATGTTGTCATTAGAAGGAAATTAGGTAGAAAGAAGAATCAAGCTTCCTCTGCTAAAAAAGCATGACTATATCCTCTAGAATATAGGGGGTTAAATGCCCCCTCTAAGTAACAAATTGTTAAAAACTTTATTATTGAGAATAATCTCATTTTGTTGGGAATTTTAAAAACCATATTGAAAAAGACTCACTGCAGTATTCTAGCCATTTTCCCTAAATGCTAGAAAGCTATTTCCAATAAAAAATTTCACCCACATGGAGAACTCTAGTCCTGTATAACAATGACAAAATGGAGGTGCACAATTATATTATTTATGATTAGCTGATTAGCTTGAAAGGAAAAATTACAAGCTTAAACATGTATCTTGATATTTAAATGATCTATGCTCTCAACCATAATTATAAAGATTATCCTTATAGTAAAAACTCTTTAAACTCTCTTAAGACCTCATCGCTCTATGACTATTGCTAGGAGATTTCAATTCCATAATTTACCCTGACGAGGCCAGTGGTTGTTATTTTAGTAAGCTTTTATGTGAAGATTTAAAAATTTTCTTGAATGACATTGAAGTAATAGACTTAATCAGTTGTGGCAATTTCTATACTTGGAGCTATAAACACAAGGACAAGACCTTCTTAGAAAGAAATTGGATAAAGGCCTCTCTAATCCCTCATAGTTGTAACAATTTCTTAATTCAAATGTTTTCTTTCGTATTCTTAGCATTTCTGATCACGCTTTTGTAATCATATATTTTGATTCAATACAACCTTATATTAGACACCCTTTTCATTTTAACAACTTCCTAATAAAAATTCCAGGTTTCAAAGAAGTTGTGAAGAGAGGATTCAATTCCTACTCTAGAGGCACCAAAAAAATTCAACGCTTAAATAAATTAAGCTGCATTCGTGAGGAAATCAATTCTTTCAATAGAGCAAATGTGGAAACCTACATCATCTCCTAAATAATGCAAAATCAAGTATTGATTGAATAATTTCATTCAAGAAGTTAACGTTGATGACTCACTCTGGATGCAAAGACCTATAACTAAATGGTTGAAAGATGGAGATAAAATCACTTATTTCAAATGTGACAAGGTTTCATACTCAATCTGAATTCATCTTTGAGGCTGAAAATTATTTCACTATACTATTTGGAACTTACTCATCAGCTACTTCAACATTCAGACTTATAGAACAAATTGTCTAACATAAAGCAAATGTAATTGAAAAGAACGTTCTTTCTCTTCCTGTCTCAAAAACTGAGATTGAAAAAACCATGAAGCTCTAGCTCAATGTAAAGATCCTAGTCTTAATGGCTTTAGCATCCTTCTTTTTTTTTTTTAAACAGAAAATTGGAGTATCATGAACAAAACAATTTTTAAAGTAGTTCAGGAGTTTTTTAAACAACAAAAAAATTGTCAAAGAGCACAATAACACATTCATCACTTTGATTCCTAAAGGCAAGAAACATAAGACCCTGGAGGCTTTGGCTACGGGCACCCTACTTCCTCTTACCTGTTCTCCTTGGTATCTAAAGTTCTCAATAGACTTCTCATAAGAATGGAAATCAGAAATTCAATATTCAAATTTCATTCAAACTCAACATTGTAAGTATTAGTTTTTGATGACGTTTTTATATTCTCCAAAATAGATATCAAAGCAATCTAAACACTATTAAGAAATGAAAATATTTAAAAAGCTCACTAGATTAGTCATCAACAATGAAAAATTGGTAACTAATACTTACAATGTTGATTAAATAAATAGAAACATATATTTTAATCAATCTTATTAACCAACAACTTAGATACGATCTTAAGTTTGATTGATTAATAGCTTTAAGAACTAAGAGAATCAGTGAGCAAGACAATACACAAACAATATGTATTTAGTCTAGATAAATATCTTTCTTAGAATTTTCAATCCCTATCATAAAAGATGGTAATCCTATTTGCCACTTTGGATTAGTAAAACTGAACATCAAATCATACTATTCTAGCTATAAATTAAATCAATCAATTCCTAGTTACGCACCCTAGAGATTAATCAATTCAATCATGAAAAGTAAAACGAAAGACACTCAATATTGTCAATAAAATAAACTTTATTCAAAACATCTCACACATACTAGATGATAACGTTGGTTTTCTTCAACCAAGAACAGGATGTAGCTACTCATAACAATGATGAAACTTGACAGAAAAATAGCTGAACATCTTGACTCCATCTCTATCTTTTTACAGAAAGAAACAAAAAGCTCCTAAAAAGCCAAAAAAAAAGTGAAAGATAAGATGTCTAGAAGGGTTTTTGCCCTCCCTTCTTAAAGTTATTTTATCACTTACACTTCCCGAAAAAATTAGGTAACAGATCCCTACATAAAGAAAACAACTTGATTCCTAAAATATTTAGAATCCTAAGTCTATTGAATCTGTTTTCAAATCAAACTTTGCTGACAAACTTTTCCTTTGCAAGTGCCCACGCTTAGTCAAAAATTGTTCTGCCAGTTGGAAATTCGAATTGCCTTTGCTTTTATTACATCTTTTTGATTCAAATTCATCTCCCATGTGTTTAAAATCACTTGATAATAATTAAGAAACAAGTCCATTAATTTTAAATAAAAATTGCAACACATTAAAGAGATTTATATCCAAAGTTAGCTCAATAAAATAACTTATCAAATTCCCCCATACTAATCTTTTGCTTGTCCTCAATAAACTACATTGGCCAACTAATCAACTTTCTTTATTCCAAGTCTCATAACTATAAATAGTGTAAACTTCAAGAGTTAAACAATTTTGTAATCAATGAATACCCCAGAGTTAATCATTCAAGTAAATATAAACAAAGTCAATTTAAGGCAATCATATTTTAAAAACTATCATATAATGATAGCAAACTCTCACAAATTGGATTTCGCTCAAATCACTCAAGTGCGATTGGTTCAGTATTCCACTCAAATTCTTCTAATGTAAATATTCTATCATATGCTTACTTTTTCACCAACTTTTAACCTCTTGAAATACTAACATGAACAAATCAAAAGGGCTTTATTCAAGGATGTAATAGGCTATAGGTACCTTTTCTCGTGAGATATCCCAACTTGGTTGAAAGATCTCCGATTAAATCCATCTAGCTTTGGGGACTTGTCAAGGTGTATAGAAAAACAAAGCTTCTTTTATTTCCTCTCTCGTTTCCTCTTTGATGTTTTCTTGCCTTTCTTTGTTTGAAACTTGTTTGATCATTTTAGTACCCCTTTAGGTATTTCCTGCACCTTCATATCTTTCCCAAACTATTTACTGAAGAATTCTTATACAATTCTTTTCTTATTCTCCTAGTATAAAAAGCATTGCCTTGCCTTATCTTCTAATTGTTTTATGCAATTTTGTTTCTTCTTGCTTTAATGGAGTTCATATAGTAGCTAGAGTTATGTCTCAATCGGGTGTTAATGATTTCTAAGGATTATTGTAATTTCTGATTATGCTAGCTTCTTCCTTCCTAAGCTCTTGATATCTTAGTCCTACCATTATTCTTTTATGGCATTTCAACAGTTCCTCTAAAGCCTTATTCTTAGCTTGGCTTTGTGTTTCCTCTGCTAAACTTTTTTTGGTTATCCTTCACTGCCGTAAGTTTTTGGTAGAGTTTGAATCCCATAGAACCTTCCACCTTCTTCTTTATTCCTTCCCTTAAAGATTCTTTAAACTTAGGATGTTTTATTAAGTGATTGAACACTCTAAAAAAGGGATCTTCTCTTTTCCACCTAGATGCTCAAGTTTATCACTATTGTTTTATGATTTGAACTTTTCCCTTATTTGCATCATAATCAATTCACCCATTTTATACAACTGTAGAAAGAAAGAATAGCATGAATTACTTTGGCAAACAAATGATTTTGCTCCTTCATAACTTCTTTTCTTTTATTCTATTTTTCTTTTCTTTTCTTTTCTTTTTTTCTATTTTTATTTTCCTTTTTATTTATAAATACAAAAATTTTAAAAACTTCATCAATGATGGAATTCAAATAACATGAATTGCTTTGGCAAACAAATGATTTTCCTCTTTGATAACTTCTTTTCTTTTATTCTATTTTTCTTTTCTTTTCTTTTCTTTGTCTATTTTTATTTTTTCTATTTATTTATAAATCCAAAAATTTTAAAAACTTCTTCAACGATGGAATTCATTGATAAGAGATAAAAATCACATTCTATCAACTATAACTTATCTGAATCTATGTGCACCCCTACACTTATTCTCTTGTGCATCCATAAACATCAACAATCGCAAATGCTCCATTAGCTTTTATTAGGTTAAGGGCTCATAATGTGGTTAACATAAATAAAAGGCTAATAAAACTTAAAGGGCCATAACAAAAAGAAAAGTCATATCATTAGGTAAACTATTTGTCTAATGTAACTTACAAAATAAAAAATTCCTAATTCATTTTCTTATTAATTCATGTAATAAAATTGTGTTCTTGAATAGAAAATCAGGCAAATTCAAGATGAATATGTTATGAAAGCCACACATGAACAAAAGACAATGAGACTAATATAGATATGCTAGTCTAAAAGGCTCAAAATCTCATTGACTTAGGTCTACACACTAGCCACTACTTTTACAAAAAACATATTTTGACCAATAATCTTAATAAGAAATAAATGCCTAAGTAGCCATAAAATTCAACTCTCTAATTATAACTATATAATTGTAGAAGAAATAGAGAGAGAGAATGCTTTTTAACATGCAAAAAGAACTTAAAAACATGTAACAAATAAACTTTAAAACATACATGACAAACAAGACCCCTACCCCCACACTTAGAACTTACATTGTCCCCAATGTAACATTAAATGTAAGAAATGAAGCATTCAACAAAAACAACAAATATTAAAATGTAAAGGAAAAGGAAAAGGAACAAAGTTTTTTGTCATTGGCTCGACTTTGTGTTTTGCTCATCATGTGTTTTAATCTCTAAGGATCAAAGCTTTTGCATTATCCACTTGAAATTCTTCAAGATAAGGCTTGATTTGATGACCACTCACATTTAATGTCTTCCATATTTTTTGACTCTTAACATCTGCATTACTATAAGGAGAGACATTAGTAACCGTAAAAGGATTAACCTAATAAGGACGTAATTTATGTGGAAAAAGTTTATATCTAAAATAATAAAGAAGCACTTTTTGAGCAACAATAAAGATTTTTCTATAGACATCAAAAGCTTCGGTCTTCTTCTTAATTGAAACTACTTCCAGTTTTATTTATACCTTTCTACTCAAAATCTTCTTATATTGAAGGGTCAATCATATTAATTACAAAAATAGAATGATCATTTAAGGGTACTTAATGAAATCAAAAATATTGAAATGAGTAATTTTCCCATCAAATTCCATTATGAAGGTATCCTCATGATGTAACATCCTATGTTCAGGTCTAAGCCCCATAATAGGGAATTGAGTGTACTGTGCTAGAAGTACATCGCATGCTCATGCATCATTGTATATTTACACACATGTGAATATTTATTTTTGATACATTAAAATAATTGTATATGCATTCATTGACATTTTTCGAGTATGATTAATTGATTAAAATGTGAGTTGTGACTTATTTGCGTTAAAATTTTATTTGGAGACTATTAGTATTATTTCAGAAATTTTGGTGAATTTTAGGAAATTTCTGAAAATTTGGGGTATTTTAGACTAGGTAAAATATTGAAAGAATAGACCAATAGCATTGTGGCATATGGAAGCACAAATAAGTGACAAATGTATTGCGTGTAAGAGGACACATAGCAAGTGATTTTGAGAAGGAAAATGTTTGTAGCTTTCTTTCTTTCTCTCGTTGTTTTCTTTACCGAAAGAACACTGTTTACCAAAATTGTTTTTCCTTGCTCATCTACCGAAACATCAGTTGTGAAATTTCTGTCATTGATACACTTTACTGGGAAGAATAGTTGAATCAAGTAAGTGGTGGTTTTAGTTTTCTAGTAACTAAAACTGATTCTGATGATGTTATAATGGTTAAAAATGAGTTCATGCATAAATTGAGAAAGTTCAGTAGTTTTGGTGTTAATGTAGAGTTGATAATAATGTGCTGCAAACCTTGTTGAATAGTGATTTCTGATGATATTTTAACACTGTAAAGGAAATACATGCAAGAGTAAGAAGTGTAGTTACGGTGACTGAAGAATGAAAGTGTAGAAACTCTGATAAAATACGTGAATATAATTGTTGTTTTTGATGTTTGTGTGAAATCGAGTTTTTGCAGAAAGTATTTATAGGATTGTGAGAATTGAGTTTTTGAGTTGTTTTTGAGTAAGATGAGATGAAATGGAAATGGAAGAGTTGGTTTAAGTGTCATATGTTTTAATTGAATAAGATAGAAGTGAGAAAATTTGGAAAAATGGAAGAAGAAGAAATATGCCTTTTAGAGAGAGAAGAGAAGAGGAATTGCACCGAAGGGTTTTCCAAAACCGAACTGTGTTGATTCTTTTAGCCACAAATTTGTCATTCAATCTCCAAATGACTTAAAAATTGAACTAATATACTCCTAAGACATTTTTATTTCTCTTCATGACAAGCTAGAGCCATATGAACTGATTTGGAAATGGATTGATCGAATCAAAGTGAGGGAATGGGCTGGAATATATGAACAAGAGAATTTTCATTGATCATGCTTCGATTTTTTGGTTATATCTTGAGACATATACTTTCAAATGCGTTGATTCTTAGTTCATATTAAACTAGAGATATAAGTATACAACTTTCTTGAAGAAGTCAAATTTTAATTCTGTTCATAAGAGCCTTGAAATTTAGTTGGAAGTTGAGAGTAGTATTCTATTGAGACTTAAGGAACAGTATAGAATATTTTGATCATAACTTGCACGATACTAAACCAAAATGAATGAATTTGGTGTCATTAGAAACTTATGAAACAGAGGAACATTTTATTAGAAGAAAGTGTTGTCTAAAAAGGCATGGTTGTAAGTCAAAAATGACAAGAAAGAATGAAAGAGAAGGAAGAAAAGCACGATCGCGAGTCTGTTGAAAAACTAGGGAAGTCACAATCGTGCCTCAGCACGATCGCGACTCTGCTGATGAAGGAAGAAAGTCACGATTGTGCACGTGCATGATTGCAACACTGAAAGTCTGAAAAAAAGGAGGACTATTTTGAACATCCTTTGATCTTTTCTCCATATCTTCTTCTCCCGACCTCCAAATGACATGGGACTTGAACCATTAGACTTAAAACACATCTTTTTACATCTCCACCAAAAACTATAGCCATATAAAATCATTTGGGAGAGATGGAATGATAAATTTGAGACGAAATTGATGAGGAGTTCTAGAATTTCGTAACTAGAGTATTTTCATTGAATATACTTTGGTATTTTTATAATATCTTGATCTGTATGTGTTTAAATGGAATGATTTTTAACTTAGAATAAACTAGAGAAATCATGCTACAAATTGTATGAAGAAGTTGAATTTTAATTTTATCTCTAAGAATTTGAATTTCTGGGTGAAAGTTGAGTACAGATTCACTGTTTCAGTATAAGAACAATCCGAAAATGTTTGGAAGGTGTTGAAATTGCTTATAAAGTGTGTTAAAGAAACACACCTGAGAAATTTTCATTGAACATGCATAATACATGATACATTCATGAATGTGCTTATGATTTACTATTTATCTGAATGTGTAAATTTTTTATATGATTGTATATAGAAGAGCAAGTAGATTGACCACTTCCTGATATTGTCGAAACTTCGAGGCAATAGCTTTGGGAGCAAATTGTGACTAACCTAGACAGTCTTACTCAATTAATTGTTTTGATTATGATTGAATTCTCTTATGAATGTGTGATTGATTATACTGATTCTGAACATGAAGGTTCGAAGATTTTGATTAGTGCTCCTTGCATGTGAATTTGAATAATTCTCTTATGAATGTGTGATTGATTATATTGATTTCGGACATGAAGGTCTGAAGATTCTGATTTGATGATTGTGATATTGAAGTGCTCCTTGCATGTGAATTTGAATGAATAAGTGATAATTCACATTATTTTTGAATGCCGAACCAAGGTCTAATGATGAATGTGAATGTGACTGTGAAATTAAAATCAAGTGACTAATTGTATATATATGAATGCGAAGCATTCCATGACATGAATGCATGAAAGATGAAGGTAGTTGTGACCAAAGTTGCCAATGTAAAGAGCTTAAAGCTCATACTGTGATCATAGCCTCAGGCTCAGTTGTGAAAGTACCCGGTATCCACTAAGGGATATAGGACATTATCTGATATAACTTGGTATCCATTAAGGGATATGAGCTAGTAAAAAGGCACTCGGTCACAACAATAAGAACAATAACAAGTGAAAGTGATTTTCACGTGCATTACATATTCATTTTAATACATGTGTTTGATTGATTAAAAATGTATTGGTACCTTGTATTTGAATGAGAATGTGATATGTGATATTTCTTGCAAAATGCAAAGATGTAAAATATTTGTTATGTGAGATAAGGTGTTACATGAATTGAGTGAACCATCGATGATGGTTACTTCATTGAGTTCATAAAACTCACCCAAAATTGTACGTTAACATTTCAGGACCGAGAAAGGACATTAGCTATTGAGAGACTACAAGAAGTATAATTCTTGTACTTTTGTGAAGAAATGGCTTAAAGGTTGGTCAGCTGAGACTAAAGAGGTTAGATAGATATTTTGTATATTTCCTCTTTCATGTCGCGTATTTGTATTAGGCTTGATAATGTACGTACTTTGATGATATTGGAGACTGTCAATGTACATATATGGATGTTAAAAGCTACATTGTAAAATTGGTTTTTGTTTATGAAATGAAAAGAGGAATATAGTTTATTAATTTTGTTAATTTTGGTCTTTAATTTTTAGTGACTTTTATGTAAAATAATTGATGCCATGACTAAGTTGGATATGTTACCATGTTATAAAGTGAAGGTGAGATAGTTAGCACACCATTATTATAGATTATATACTAGAATGTCCACAGGGTGTTTCGGTATATAATTTATGACTCACAAACATCTATCTTAGTTTAGGTAATGTTAAGAGATGATCTGCCTAGTAAGATAGGTATGGAATTATAAAAAGTTTCGTCATTCGTATATATTACATAAAAATTTGCATAAAAACTAATTCATTGACCAACACCAAAACATGATCAATTACCCCATTTGGATAAGCATTAGTACAATTAGCCAATTGTATGATAACTTTAGTTTCTTTTAACATGCTTAAAATTAAAGAAGCATAAATGGATCAAAGTGTAACATTACTTAATGAACCTAAATTTTGACATCACCTATTTAATAATAGTGTTACCAATTTTACAAGGAATGGTAAACATGCATGGGTCCTTACATTTAGGAGGTATTTTCTTTTTAAAGACTACAAAAATAATTTCAACAATCCTAATCAGTTCATTACCTCTCAACTTCCGCTTATTGGTACACAATTCATTAAAAAAAATTTATATCTTAGCAGTTGCTTGATTGCACTAACAGTGGTATATTCACCTCAACCATTTGAAAAGTCTCCTAAATCTCCTTAACCTTATCCTCCTTGTTTGACTTTGCTAACCTACTAGGGAAAGGCAAAGGGTTAGTCTTAACAATAATTGGGGATTCAACATTTACTTTTAAGCTAAATGATATATCGCTTTCTCCTTCAAAATCCTTCTCAAGTTCTTCTTTACTAACTATCATTTGTGTGCTCCTCTCAAGATCCTTATGCTTCCTAACACTGCTTAAGGTGATTGTACAAACATTCTTCATATTTATCTGTGTTTATAAAGTCAGTTTAAACTATTGATAGCCATTTCCATCTAGTTCTCTAAATTCTAGAGGTTAATCCTAGTCTCTTGGAATTGAGATATTCTCTTTTATAGAAACTACTTTAAATCCTAGTGGAGATGCAAAGTGTTGGTGGTAGGAGACTTACCCATATCTTCTAATGACATATTTGAGGTAGAGGTGGAGGCTTATTATCTATGCTGAAACTATTGTTCACCTTATGGCCTATGTGAGAAGTAGTTCTACTACTTATTCCCTTATAACTCAAGTTCAGATGATCTCTTCAACCTTGGTTATACTCCTGGGAATATGGGTTGCATTGAAGGGAAAAAGTTCCCATACAACATTGACATACTCTATGTTTTCATCTTGCAGAATTGGACACACTTCTTATTAAGATTTTGCCATAATGTGGTTGATTAAAGTTTTGGCCTCCTTTTCACACAGTGTTCCACCACTTGCTGCATCTACTAAGCTTTTATCCATAAGCAATAATCCTTCATAGAAGTATTGGATAAGGATTTGTTCTATGATATTATGATGAAGGCTACTGGCATGTAACTTCTTGAAGTATTCCCAATACTCACAAAGGGATTCTCTATATTGTTGGTTTATCTAACAAATATCTTTCCTTGTGCTAGATATCTTTGATGCTAAAAAGTACTTCTCCAAAATAGCCTCTTCATTTTGATCTATGTGCTTACACTCCTTATAAGAAAATCAAAAACTCAGTGTTTTACTGCATCCTTCAAAGAAAATGGAAAGACTCTCAACATAATATGGTCATCTGTTACCCTAGGAGGTTTCATACTAAGATAGACCACTTGAGCTCCTTAAGATGCCTATGAGCATCCTCACCTATAAGACCATAAAAATTAGGCAAAATATTTATCAATCCATACTTAAGATTAAACTTAAAATGTTCAATAAAATTTGAAGAAGTAATGCATAAGGGTTTTTGAGTCAAGTATGGTGCAACCATCTCTCTTAGAGTTCTCAAATTGGTCATGGCTTCCTTAAGTTCAATTCCTTGTTGTATTATTGGAGTTTTATTGGTTTCCTTACATAAAGTTTACAGTTTCCTTTCAATATAAGGATTTAATTGTACAAGGTCTTGATAAGAAGATCTCGTCATTATTATACAGAAACACTAACAAAACTAAAAGGATAATATATATATATATATATATATATATATATAAAACACCAATTAATATAAAGAATTAAAACTTAATCACCCCACTCCTTGGCAATAGTGCTAAAATTCTTGATACATATCGAACACACTATAAAATATAACCTGACTCTACACAACCAAATTTATAGTAGTTGTGAGTAAGGATCGAATCCATAAAGAGGATGTACTTAGCTTTTGTAACGAATAAACTGGTGTTTATATATATATATATATTTTTGGGCCGGGGGGGGGGGAGTGTTCGGTTAGATTTGATTAACAAAATAAAACAAAAATAAAATATTGAAGGTAAATCAAATCAATTAGTACAAAATTACTACAATTAATTAATGGGTTTCGAATACAAATCGTGGCTTCATCTTAACCTTAACTTGAATGCACACAATCAATCTTCATATTGTTTTTGAATGTCTCTTTGAAAATAATAAGTGTAGATTAGCAACAAGCTCTATTAATCTCAATTTTCCCCTAGATTGTTTCCATTTAAAATAAGCTATCTAATTATATCTAGCTACCAGACAATCTTGAATAAGCTCTTTAGATTTAGTGTGAAAATTGCATTATGTAATAGGAAAATTGGTTAACCTAGGCAACAAGCACATAGGCTTAGGTCATTTAACCTATCCTAGTTTATCCCTAATGATGTGCAACCATTAGTTTACAATAAGTGGATCAAAATTACAATGATTACATGTTGCAATATATATTATGACATTAAGTTCATACATGAATAATCTATTTGGAGTATCTAAATCACTCATAGATAAATCCTAAAACATTAGTCATAGAACAATATATTCAATTCCAAAAGAGAGTTAAGAGAAACATCACTAGATTATATTGAAAATTAGGGTTGCGTCACATTACACCGTTAGCTACACAAGCATGTAAGTGACTGTGTGTATCATTTTTCTTAGAATTTGTGTATGTATATGTTCACAATAAACTGTATGGTCACCTACATAGTTGTGTAACTCCACACATAGCTGTATATATTGTAAAGGTGCTTGAAACTACATCTTTGCACTCCTACATGGTTCTATACACAGCTGTGTAAGTTGTAATATGATGTGTGCTTAGTTTTTGCTAAATCCAAGTCTTAACACTTAATGATTATTGTTGTGAAATGCTTAAGATACTGATTTTAGTTCATATTTGATTTTAGGTACAGTTTGGAGTCGTATAAGATAAATTGAGTTAAGAGCACAATCATTGAGCTAACATTTTGTTGTTCAAACTCAATTGCGTTTATGGAAAAAGAAGGAGACGGATTAAGGTGAGGATTGGACAAGAAATCACGAGAAGAATAACAATTCAACAAAACCTTGGAGATATATGGCCATATATATACTTATAAGGACATGTATGCATTCGGAAGATAAATTTTAGCTTACACAATTGGATACATAGTCGTGTATCCAACCGTGTATCTTCACAAGTTTCACATTTTCGGACTTATACACAAGTTGGTACACAATAATGTATCAAACCGTGTATATTCCTATAAACCTAATTTTTCATGTAAATAGAACATTTTGATGGCAAAAGGAAAGGAATCATTTTAGGACTTCATAAAGGGGCAGAGCACTTACTCTTTGGAGACCAATGTAAGGCTAAACTTTCTTATTCTAGTTTGAAGGTGAAATCGACGTCGAAGATCCCAATTAGGCATATTGTCATTGTGCATCATTGTTTTTATCTCTCTTTAGCATTGTTTACAATATTTTATTTCTATTTATTTGGGTATTCATGTATGGATAATTAGTGTTCTCGTTATCTCTTAATTGTTTATGTATAAACCCACTGATAAAATTTTAAATACAATATGTAATCATTGTGTTATAGATTCTAGTGGCAACTAATGTTGTTAAATCAATAAGGATAACGTAACATAGGTTAAATAACTCAAACTTGTGTGGTTGTTACCAAGATTGATGTATTTTCCTTATTTGTAATGCAGCTGTCTGGTTAAATCTAGAGAGCTTATTCTAGATTGTTTGACAGTTAGGTTTATTTAAAAAGATTGTTTTAATTAATCACAATCTAAAGGAAAATCAAGATTAATAAATCTTATTGTTAATCTGTGATCAATAATTCTAAGAGAGGTGTGAAAAAATATGACAATGACATATGTTTAATTTTGTGTAGCCTTAGATTGAACTGAGATCCAAATCCTAAATGCATTAATTACTTTCATTATTTTTAACTGTTTTCTTTAATTTATCTTTGTTAGTTTAATTTCATTTTATTTTGTTATTCAAAACCAAACTGAACCCCTTTAACCTAAACACTAAGTTATCTCATTGTAAAATCTTTACATACATTCTCTATATGATCGACCTAGAATCATCACTAGCTATAGTTTTAAGTTTA
>JAOSBO010000096.1:30879-48990 GCA_027563915.1 Erythroxylum rotundifolium | reverse complement strand
ATATCACTAAAGGAAAGTTTAGGTAAATTTTGTCTCATCTCTCTCTACATTATGATTTTGAGTTTAGTGTTAAGATAGGTTATTCTCCATGCTTGATTATGCATGAAACATGGTTTGGATGAACGAAATGAGTCATGGAGAAGTTTCCTTAAGCCAAAACCTAAATGCCCTCTCCTTGGTAAAAGTTTGTGAAATTTTGAATATCTTTTGAACTTATGGTTTAAATGCATTCTATGGTGTTAATTGTGTATGTATAATGTGAATTGAAGAAACAATGAAGATGTATATTGCATAGGCTTGGCCGAAATGATGGGAGAAGAAATGGACTAATGAAATGAGTGGTATAATTATGATGAATATGGCTTAAACGAAAGGAATTAGATTTAATGAAGTAGTGAAATGTGTTATTGTTTCAAAGTGCTTGTTATATAAAAATACAGGAGCATGAAGTACTAGATAAAGTCTTGAAAATATGACTTGAAAGTCATGCACATTAGGTGTTTGATGAGATACCTAAGTAAACTTGGCTTAGGATTTAAGGATTTTAATGGTGTACAATGGAAAGAGGCTTTCATGTATACTTAGAGTAAACTTAAATTTTTGCCTAGATTGATGATTAGTGGCCTATTATGATTGGATAAAAATGTGTATAGTTATGCTTTGAGATGTCTAAGTAATGCCTTGGAAAATGCAAAAGTTCGTGATTTAAATGCTTTTATGGTGGTTTATACATATAAGATATATGTTTGAATAGTAATATATTGTATATTGTATGTATAAAGGCTCGGGAGCTATTGATCAAGGAAATCATAACAACGATTGTTGAAGTCAAGGGAGTATACAATTTTTAGGTGAGTTAGGGAAATCATATCACTCAAATGGGATTAGGACATCCCAAGACATGCATGATGACTTGTACGTGAATTTTGAACCTAGGTAATACATAATAGAATTGATTCTCAAATAGATGCTAGTATACTTACGTATTTAATAAATGACATTCTTTTGAATAACTTTTTACACCTAAAGTGAAACTGATGTTTTTATTTCATATTTTGAGAAATGATAATTGTTCAAAACTACAATTTAAGTGCAAAGGATAATGTTTGATTTTTTTAAACTACGTTTTTGAATAACTTTGCACTTGGAGTGCAAAAGATGAATTTCACTGTATGAAAAATGTTTAAAACTTACATATGCACAATTGAGTCATGTATGATGCATGTATGTGTTCTTTTTTAGTTTAGAGCTATGGCAGGGTTCCATTTTATCGGTTGGACCGATAAATAAAAGCGTGGTACCTTGATTTTTTTGTACTTAATATTTGTATATGATTTTTTTGTGATTGGTGAGGAAACGATTAGCCAATTGTGGGTTGGGCACAACAAATTAAGCAACCCTTGTACCTTTGACACTGGTACATAAAAGTCAAGTCCTTGTAATGACACCTTTCTATAGTACTTGCGGGTGATTACACACCTAGAGGTCTGGTCACCAACAAGGTCATCACTTAGGGTCATGACGCTCTTATCGACCATTGTTTGGACTCACCACATATGAAAGTCGAGCTAATATCAGGAATCGGTGGGTGTGAACAATAGTTTGGCCACCTAGTGGCAACACACATAACCATTTTGGCTTATTTTGAGATTTGACTTCCTAACAAGTTTTGATTTTACGTGTGATGTTTTTCTGCTCTTGTGTACTGGAATTGGAACTTATGTTCACCAGTCAAGTAATTAATAGGTTGGGCATATGTGGTTCCTAACCTGTATGTATTGACTTATAGGCTAGGCCTATGTATTTCTATGTCATGTATCTTCATTTCATGGATGGTTGTGAACAAGCTAAATGTGTAAAAAAACCTGTCCTCAAATTCTCTTGACTGCCTTGGTGTATACTAGGTTCTGCTTCCAATATATATTTTTCCTACTCACTAAGTACATAGCATACTTACCCCTCCACTTTCCAACCGTGTAAGTTAATTTGGTGAGCTTGAAGCTTTGAGTGCATCGTGCAGTTTTTTGGACATTTTCGGGGCATTATCACACATAAGTAGTCTCTGTTTTGTTCTTTTGTTGTATAGTGACTCATAAGTATGTGAACATGTTTGATGACTGTTTCTTAACTATCTTATGGTTTGTAAATGACCTTATGTATGAAACTTTTATATTGTTGTTGGGATTTCTTTCAAGTGGACTTAAAAGTCTAGAAGCTATGGTTGAGTTTTAATATGAATTTAGAAGAGCATTTCAAATTGATTTATAGTCATTATGCTGCCCGATTTTTTAATTTAATGCACAGTTAGCCTTGCATAGACGGGTTAAGTGGCACCGTGATGTATCCTTAACCCAGGTATGTGGTGGTTATCATGTGCCCGATATAGGTCTAGGTCATGACAATTAAATTGGTATCAAAGCCAAGGTTTTTGTTTTAAAAAAAAGTGTTATTACTATTTTCAACAGACTTATGAGTCCTAGGAGTCGAGTTTGGCTGTTGCAAGTCTTTGGTCGAGAAGTTAAGTCTCGGATCATTAAGTTGACATCCTTAACGATCGGATGATTTCAACCTCGACGAGAGTACTTGTTGACATTCCTTGGGGTGTTTGGGAGCTCGGATAAGCTAGGCTTAGTCCGATCTATTTTCTTAAATAACGACTTTTTCTTTGATTTTATAGTGATAGCATGTTTGGACGAGAAAGGGGAAGTCATCGCAAGGTTGGACCTTTGTGACCAGAGCTAGAGGAACATAACGTTGAATCTGTCATAGAACTAATGATCGATAGCTCTTTGGCTCATAGGCAGCCTTACACCAAAGCACCGCCATCGGTAACACAGCCGAGTTTGCCACTAGTGCCGACGGAGGCTCTGCAGTAGGTGATGACATATTGGACACAGTATACTACAAAGCAATAGCCAAGGACTGGGGCCCACAGATGCCACCACAAGTACCACCATTTAAGCAGCTAGTGGTGGTACCTAGTCCTGCCTTAGATCAACGTTCGATGTTTGAAATCGCGGGGTATATTAAGGAGGCAAGGAAACTCAGTTATGGTACTTTGACATGGTGATGTTACCAAGGCTAAAACTTGGATGAGACAGATCGCGGAGACATTTCATGATATGGGGCTGTTTGATGAGATAAAACTAAAGGTAGTTGTTCGATTGTTGAAGGGTGATGCTAAAGTTTGGTGGGAAAATGTCTGGGGACGCTACTGTAATCAAATTTCTTGGGTGGATTTTATTAATGAATTCAATTGACAATATTATGCCAAATTTGATAGAAATTAGAAGAAGACTGCCTTCTTTGCACTAATATACAAAAATAGGTCAATGCACGAGTTTGAGACAGACTTGAGAGAGCTTGCCACCTATATCCCGGAATACATGACAGATGAATAGAATTTGTGTGCTTAGGTTAAGACTAGATTGCATTTGGCGATCTAGGATCGAATGATGGTTACACCCACTACTACGTTTAAGGAGACGGTACAGTTTTCCAAGAGAGTTGAGAGGTTGGTGAAAGAGCATAGAAGACAGTGGGAGATAAAGAACTAGGAAAGGAAAGGAGGAGGTCTCTCTAGTTAGCAACCCAAGAGGAGCCACGGTAGTTTAGCTCATGGTAGTATAGGAAGCACTGCATTAGCAGCTGTTAGTTTATGGTCACCACAACCAAAAGGCCAGAGCATTGCCCATATTATCAACTCCGTTCTCAAGCCAACCATCTCAGTCCAAACAATGCAGAAACTACAGAAAGTTACATTCAGGTAAGTGTACAGAGTCGAGAAAGTGTTTTCAGTATGGAGAGACAAGGCACTTGAGGAGAAATTGTCCACAATTGGCTTGGACTTCAACTTAAGACAGAGATAGCTCGGTGTAACCAATGAGACACCGAGCAGAGACTACCAGGGTAGGTGCTCAGTCTTTTGGATCCACACAGACGACAGGCGTGGGTAGTAATAAATCTTCAGTAGGTTAACAGTGTTATTTTTCGCAAGCTCAAGCACGAGTTTATGCAATGACGGAGGGGAACTTTCGAGCCAATCCGGACACGATTGCAGGTATTTTTAGGATTAATTTTTTTATATTGTTATGTTGTCATATTGTGATGCATATTCTGTATGGTACCGGTAAACTCTGAAATAGCATTAATTACTAATGTGTAATGTTATTATGTTTTATGTGTGTTCTTGGTAGAGAGGCTAAAGTTTTGATTGAAATTGGCACACAATGGTCCTTTCTCAGCATGACCTTCACTAAGGGTATTAGTCGTCCAATGGATTCGTTAGATTCCCCTCTCATTATAGTCACTCCTCTTAGAGAGCAAGTGGCTTGTGATAAAGCATCTATGGCCTATAAGATAAAGGTCAGTGATGCTATGTTTGAGGTAGATCTTATTCCCCTCGATCTTTAGGATTTCGAGGTGATATTAGGGATGGACTGGTTAGAGAGGCACCGCACCTGGGTTGATTGTTATAAAAAAGAGGTGGAGTTTGATACTCAGGGTGAAGTCCTGATAAAATTTATTATTAACCGTCGAATATTTTCAACTTGCTTGATATCAGTGGTCAAGGTTAAGAAGTTGATTTGTCAGGGATGCTAGGCATACCTCACACATACAATTGACACTTCAACATAGAGGTTCGTACTTGGAAATATCCCCATTGTGTGTGAGTTCCCTGATGTCTTTCTAGAGGAGTTACCTAGATTGCCACCTGATTAGAAGTTTGATTTTACTATTAACTTGGTCCTAGGGACAACATCGATATCTATACCGTCATATTGCATGGCACTAGTAGAATTAAAAGAGCTGAAGGTTTAGTTGCAAGAGTTTTGTGACAAAGGCTTCATTAGGTTAAGTCATTCACTGTGGGGAGCACCAATATTGTTTGTCAAAAAGAAGGATAGGACTCTTCGTTTATGTGTTGATTATCGACAGTTAAATAAGGTTACCATAAAAAATAAATATCCACTCCCCAGGATCGATGACTTGTTTGATCAGTTGAAGGGAGCTACATTATTCTCAAAAATAGATCTGAATCCGGGTATCATCAGTTGAAGATTACTGGCAGTGATGTGCACAAGACTTTCTTTTGGACAAGGTATGGACACTATGAATTTTTGGTGATGCCATTTGAATTGACAATTACACCTGTAGCATTTATAGATCTCATGAATAAGGTGCTTCAGCCTTATTTAGATCAATTTGTTATAGTTTTCCTTGATAAACTTTTGGTATATTTTAAAGATAGGGAGGAGCATGCTAGATAGCTTCGAATGTGCTACAAATACTTCACGAAAGATAATTGTACGCAAAGTTTTCGAAGTGTGAATTTTAGATAAAATAGATAGGATTCCTTGGGTATATGGTATCTGGAGAAGGTATTTTTTAAACTTAAAAAAGGTGGAAGCTATACTTGAGTGGGAACAGCTTAAGAATGTGACAGAAGTCCACAACTTTCTAAGGTTAGTTGGTTACTATCGAAGATTTGTTAAAGGTTTCTTAGTTCTTGCAGCCCCTTTGTCGAGAGTTACTCGGAAGGGGGTAAAATTTCAATGGGATGATAAATGTGTGGCGAGTTTTCAGGAACTAAAGAAGCGACTAACTTCTGTGCCAATGCATGTGACAATGGATTTTGCAGTTGGCCTACCTCACACATCGAAAGGGCACAATGCTATTTGGGTTATTATGGATAGATTAACGAAGTCTATTCATTTTCTGCCTATCCACACAAACTTGTCTTGGAGAGGTTGGCAAAGCTGTATATCGATGAGATTGTGAAGCTGAACAAATTGTTGGTTTCTATAATATTGGATAGAGATCCAAGATTCACCTTCTAATTTTGGCCAAAATTCTAGGAATCTTTGGGGACTAAACTGAAGTTTAGTACTACTTTTCACCTCAAACTAATGGTCAATCATAGAGGACTATTTAGACATTGGAGGATGATCGATATGTTATATATGCAAAGTATTTTTTAAACCTTGATATTTCTACAAGTGTATGGGTCATTTGAGTAGTACCTAAGGTATAGCTCCCACAAGGAGGGTTAATCTAGTCCTAGGTCAGGAACTACTAACCAATTATTTGACAAGTAATAAATTTAAACACAAAAATTAACTAAATCAAATAAAGCAAATTAATCAATAAAATAATAACTGACAATTAACACTTAATTAAGAGAAATCACGATGATGATTAACAAATTTAATTTGAAATTGAATAATAATTAAATGAAATTTAGCAATGTGATGAACAATGATCACACACTTCAAATTCCACCTAATGAGTTTACCGAAAGAGAGAAAGGGAAAATTATCTATCCTTAATGATGACCTAACCAATTACGATTTATTGAATTAATAGTTCTAGAAGATCCTAGGGTCAATTACTCTCTCACAAGTTATAACTGAACCCTAAAGCGTAACCCCCAATTAGATTATGGGAAGTTGTAATCTCTTAGTTACCAACCTATCCAAAACCTAATTAGTTCTTAAGTTCTCTAATAAACAATTGGAAACCAAAATGTGATCTCTCTACACAATATTTACTAACTTGATTTAATTTTGAATCTATTTATCTGCCTAACTATCATTAGCCCAAATTAATCATTTTCTCTCGATTCACCTCTCAGTTTATTATCGAGATATGAAACACAAAATAAATCACAATTAATTTAATAAACACATAAAATGATTAGATTTCATTAAATCAAAAATAATAATCCAAATGTGAGTATAGAACATCAACCACAACACAAGTCTATAATTAACTATATATCTCAATTCTGTAATTTAATAAAACTAAAATACATAAGGAACAAAACTTCAACGAGATGATGGGAGGCTGCGATTTCGGAAAGCTTCTTAATTTGGGAAACACGATGTGTCTGCATCATCTTCCTCTTCTCTCTTCCTTTGTCTTTTCTCAATCTTTCAAGGTCTCTTTTAGGGTTTTGTTTTGGTGGCTGATCAAGGCTCTTTAAGGGCTCTCTCTAGGCTATGTCTTTTGTCCCTTAATGTTCTATTTATACTTTAAACACTCTAAGGATGATTCAGGGTCTAAATGGTCTAAAAAGTCTTATGAAACTCGAGTTTTTTGTTAGCCCGAAGCAGGCTAGGATCATTGCCTACCTACCACAATCGTGGCCAACGCCTAACCCTCTTTGTCATGATCATGACCCAAAGTGCATGATCGTGGCCTGGTTCATAGCTCTATCACGATCGTGCCCAAAGTGCAAGATTGTGCTGCTACTAGTTCGTCCCTTTCTGTCACGTTCATGGCTTGTTGTGCCACGATTGTGGGCCATATTTTTGACCAGAAACTCCTTGAAACTTCTCCGTTCTTCACCGTTTACCCTAAAACACTAAAAAACACATCAAGGTACCTCAAAAATATAACATTAAAGCTCAAAGACTCATACTAACCCATAAAAATAATTAAACTCATAAACTAACACAATTAACACATAAATACACACTCAACACTGAAATTAACACTAAATACCTAACAAATTAAACCTTAAAACACAATGCAAATCACAGCTATCAACATCTCCACACTTAAAGTTTGCTTGTCCTCAAGCAAACAAAACAACAAACACACAACAAACATAAAATATAAAATGAAAAAAAATAGGCAATGGATTTAACTACATGAAATAAATTTAATCTTGAACACAATATAACAAATTATATCTAATCATTAACATGTAAAATTTATGTCTAAGGGCTTTGTGCTAAATATAAAAATTAATCGAGATCTAAGTGTTAATTCATTGACCCTTTTTTTAATTGTACACACATATTAATAATTCTTTGGTCTTTTAGACTCTATAATTGTTCTAAAGTATATTGTCATAAAAAGTCAAGCTATTTACAAGCCCCATAGGTTTTTATTAAGAACACGATTTTTTTCATTTTAATTAATTTGAACTAATGAACATAGACATGTAGTCTTTTTATGCAGAGGCAAACATTGGTAATGAATGTCAATCTGGTTACTCGACTAAGTCATGTTTTTATTAATCTACTTAGTTAAATCGTCATTATAGCCTTTTGACGTGAAGGCACACATTTTGTGATGCATATCGATCCAGTTACTCAGCTACATCACATTTTCAACTACTAACAACTCTAGTCATAACCCAAAGGTCAGCGAAATAGTGATATATTAACAAAACATACACATTTTTTTTCTTTTTCTCCATTTATTGCCTACCTTGTTGTTTTAACTATTTGTTTTCATGAACAAAAAACTAGTAAAGCTACTTAAGTTGAAAGGCCTTAAGTTATGAATGAATGTTACAATCTAGAGGGTGCTAAACTTACACTATGTCCAAATTAAGAACTATGTCCAAATTAAGTTGTATATTTATCAAAAGTTTGCGAGCTAATGATTATTTACAACCTAATAGACTTTGTTCCAAATTAAATAGATTTCACTCCATCTAAGCCATTAACACATTCATACAATTTAAATAATGTAACCTAAAAACTATCATACAATGTGCAAAATCATATAAAGGATCAAAACATTAAATCCCTCCCTATACTTGTACAACACATTGTCCATAATGTGAGAAGGAAGCACAAATAAGCACATAAAGAAAAGAAGACAGAAATTAAAGTAAACAGAAAATAATTAAAAATAAACATAAGACAAAATAAAACTGAAGGCTAATTTAAACAAGAAAAAATGGGTTAGACATAATTCTTACAGAGATGGAGGTGGCGATGGTGATGGAGGCACCAATTGAACGCCCTGAGACTCAACATACCAATGGATCCATCGGACATCCTAGCTCTGGCGTCGTTATGTCTACGCCATCTCTATAAGTGTCCTATTTGTTTCAAAGATTGCATCCAAAATCTTCTTCCATCCTGGTTCTTCCTTTTCCTCTTCCTCAGATTCTTCAATAGACTGTTCTGCCTGTCAAGGCGGCACTAAGCTTGAGCTCACCTAACTAGTCCTAATACTTACATATGTCTTTTAGCTAATATGCCTAAGTTCCATGTTGTGGGACTTAAGGATTTCAACCTACCATAGGTGATGATGGTTTAGGAATTCAGGTAGGTGGATGGTTAGCCCACTATGATCCACCCCAAAATATTCCGTAATGGTAGACACTGTGTACCCCATTCTTATATTATTGCTTCTCTTGTACGAAGCCTCAACAATAGCTTATAACATATGTGTGGATGTGCAGACTAGAATATTTTGGTCCATACACCACAACATAAAAAGCTCCTTTGTAGAACATTTGTTGGTTTCTGACTTGTCAAAAACCAATTAACACATAAATTTGTGCAACAGTAAGTGTTCATGGGACCTTATATGTTGTTATGAGCATTCTTGGCATGAAATTGCTCAATTCCACTAAGCTTATTCTAGTATTGAGAGGGATAAAAATAGTCATGTTGATCAAAGATGGAGGACTCGAGGAATCAACACATCTCGCATATGAGTTCTACATTCAATTCGTAAGCCTTTTCTCTCAACTTAAAACACAATTCCTTGGGGTTCTTAGCATCATAACTCAGTGAAGTGAAAAATTCTGATGTAAGCTCCTAATAAACAGGAAATTGAAATTATATGAATTGGCCCCACTTGATTCTCTCCGCTAAGGTTTCTACCCACTCATGCAACTGTAGCCTATCGAGTGGGTCAATATCAAAGTATTTTGGAACTGAAATTTCTGTAGCATTAAAGGACCAGAAACGAGTATCTTCCTCCTGGGTGTAGATTGGGAAGGGTGTTCCGAAGTCTGTTACTCGGTTTCTTCTTCCACGTCCGGCAACTTGTTGTCGTCCATATGGTTCCCATCAGGCTGATTGTTTAATGCATGATATAATTAGGTGGAATTTGGAAGAATTTTAAAAGGTTTAAATTTTTAATGAGACATGAGAGTGTTTAGATGTTTGAATTATAGAGAGATAAAGTGAAAATAGATGTGAAGTAAAAGTGAAGTTAGAACTGAATATATAGGTGGTAAAATAGGTAAAAGGGTAAATTTTCATTTAAAAAAATGTGTCCTCCCCTTTACTGCACCGTGGCCTGCGACGTACCACCAATCTAAATTCCTTCTTTTAATTCTTTTTCCAGTCTTTTCACTTTCACTATTAGATTCTTTTCTAGACCTTTTAACCTTTCTATTTATTCTTGCACAATTATCCATATTATCCGAAATCCTATTTCTTTCTTGATTTTATTAAAAAAAACCTAACTACGAAATTCAAATGTTCTAACAAAATTAAACAACAAAACTAATTTTTCCATGGGTTGCCTCCCATGCAGTGTTTCTTTTAACATCGGTAGCTCGATGCTCCTTTAAGCTTACAGTGGTCAGAATAAATAGTTCGATGGTAGCGTTGTCATTATTCTTAAAGTTTTTACTTTAGCTACCATGCTGCAGTTACCACCATCCTTATAATTCTCCTTTCCATGCCTTCTCTTTCCCAAGTGTTTTTTCCGAAATGCATTCCCAGGATCCTCAATGTCCTCCCATTATCCTCAAGGTTTGGTTTCTTTTATATCCACCAGAGGTTAAGGAGATCTGTACTCTCTTTTAGCTACCTCAAAGTTTACATGCTCTTTTCCTATTTGCAGAGTTAATTTTCCCTCATCAACATCAATAATTGAACGCACAGTGGCTAATAATAGTCGTCCAAGAACTATCAGGGTGTCCCCATCTTCGCTGATGTCCAATAAGTAAAATCCTATGGGAAAGGTATATTTATCAACTATTAATGATACATCCTTTATAATCCCTATCAGTTTATACGTTGTTCTATCGGCCATCTTGACCAAAAACTTTATGGGCACTCACTCTCTTAACCCCAATTTCAGGCTGAAGGTGGGGGCATCATGTTTATGCTTATGCTCAAATCCACAAATGCCCTGTCTATGATGATCCTGTTGATACTATAGGGGATGAAAAAGTCCACTGGGTCTTCTTTCTTCTTTGTTTATATTGGGGTCATCTTCCAATGGTTGCTCCTTAACCTTCTTCTTGATGGATTACTGTAATTTGAGCTTTGTCTGTACTTGTTCCATCACTTCCTTGATTTTGTTATGCTCAATTTCCTGTAATTTCTCCTCTGCCTCTCTGAGTATAACTCCTACTGAGTAAAAAATTGATACGGAAATACCCTTTGAGTTACCTTAATTGACTCGATTGCAAGCTCACTTGGAAGGCCTTCTTTACCTTCTCCTTCATTCACCTTTTCTGGTTTTTCATCTTGGGTTTGATTGATGACCATGATCCTTTCTCTCGGATTAGACTCGATGTTGCTTGGAAGGGTTCTAGCATTCTAAGTAGACATTGCCTCCATTAATTGGCCTACTTAGACTTCCAGATTATGTATAAATAAGGCATGGCTCTTTATTACTTGCTTGAATTTGCTTTCGGGCCTCCTATGTGCAATCTTATCCAAATTTGATTCCATTAAACTTGCCTTATCTTGTTGAAAGCCTGATTATCCCTAAGGCCTGAACTGTCCTCCAGCATTGTTCAATCAGGAGAAGTTAGGGTGATTCTTTCATCAAGGGTTGTAAGTGTTGGAGTAAGGATTGTTACCCCTCCTTATCCATATTGGGCCCCCATATAGTTTATTTTCTCTTGATTAACCTCCTTCATTAGATAATAGTCCATAATATCATGGTCTATTTGGCCATAGAGCTCACACTTCAATTGTACAGCTTTCACCTGGGCTGACGACAACACCTTTATACTGTTAAGTTGTCTCATCAAGTTGTCAATCTTCACTTACATCTTTGTCATCTAATCGACTACAACGGTTCCCTTCTACTCTCTGAAGGTAGCTACATTTGTCCATAAGTAACTGTCATTGCCATCATCACTATAAACTCCTCTACTTCATCAACAATCTTTCGCATTAAGGATCCTCCAGAAGCTGCATCAATTATGCCTCTTTTCGGTTAGTTCACTCTATTATAGAGAGTCTATAATAGGAACTTCTTGGGTAGGTTATGATGTGGGCACTTCCGTTGCAAGTCCTTATATCTTTCTCAGGCTTTAAAGATCGATTCCCCTTCACCTTGTTGGAAATTAATAATTTCCTTGATGATCTTCGTTGTCTTGATCAACGGGAAATATTTATCCAAGAATGCAAGCACTAACTGGTCCCATGTTGTGATGTTGGCTAGGCTATAAAAATCATTCCAATCTTTTGCTCTATCTATCTCTAAGGGTAAAATGAAACAATCTGATTGGAACTGCATCTTCCGACATCAGATGATATCGAAAACTATCACAGATCTTAAGGAAATTAATGATGTGTGAGTTGGGGTCCTCGTTTTCCAATCCATATAATTGCACATTCTACTGAAGCATATTGAGGAGTATTGGTTTTATCTCGAACGAAGCCACTTGAACAGGTAACCTAGCCACTCTTTGGTTCACTACGTTGAACCCTGACCTTATGAAGTCCATCAAGGTTCTCTATTTCTGTCTTTGGTTAGCTCTATGGTCCATGTTTTTTCTGAAACTCCTTGGCCATTATTGATTTTCCAATCTCTTCGTCTTCTTCTGGCCGAGTTTTCCTAAGGGTTCATTCTAATCGTGTGATATTCAAATCTAAATATTTTACTATACGAGTCGAACCTCTCGTGACACTTGTGATCATACAAGAGAACAATTTTTGAAATAAAAATTAAAAATTAAAAATTAAAAACTAATCTAAACACCTTAAATTATAAACTATCGCCTCCCTGACAACAGTGCCAAAAAGTTGATCAACAGGTTATGCGTGCTAAGTTTTACTATTTTTTTAAACTCAATATTTTTGTAAGCACATGGGTCGTTTACGTAGTACCTAAGATATTGTTCCCATGAGGAGGGTTAATCTAGTCCTAAAACTTAAGGTTGGAAACTACTAAGCAATTATTTGATAAACAATAAATTTAAACACAACAATTAACTAAATCAACTAAACCAAATATATCAGCAAAATAATAGCTGACGATGACGATTAATAAATTTAATTTGAAATTGAATAATAATTAAATCAAATTTTCAACAATGATTGCATACCTTAAATTCCACCTAATGAGTTTATCGAAAGAGAGAAAGGGAAAATTATATATCCTTAATGACAACCTAACCGATTATGATTTATTGAGTTAATGGTTCTAGAAGATCTTAGGGTCAATTATTCTCTCTTAAGTTATAACTGAACCCTAAAGCATAACCCCTAATTAGATTATGGGAAGTTTTAATCCTTTAATTATGAACCTATCCAAAACCTAGTTAGTTATTAAGTTCTCTAATAAACAATTAGAAACCTAAATGTGATCTATCTATATAAGATTTACCAACTTGATTTAATTGTGAATATATTAGTCTGCCTAACTCTCGTTAGCCCAAATTAATCGTTTTCTCTCAATTCACCCTCTTAGTTTATTATCGAGATATAAAGCACAAAATGAATCACAGTTAATTTAATAAACACATAAAATGATCAGATTTCCTTAAATCAATAATAATAATCTAAAGGTGAGCATAGAACATGAACCACAACGCAAGTCTATAATCAACTATATATCTCAATTTTATAATTGAATAAAACTGAAATAAATAGGAACCAAAAATTTGATAAGAAGATGGGAGGTCGTGACTTCGAAAAGCTTCTTAATCAGGGAAGCACATCATGTCTGCGTCGTCTTCCTTTTCTCTCTTCCTTTGTCTCTTTCCCGATCTTTCAAGGTCTCTTTTAGGGTTTCATTTTGGTGGCTGATTAAGGCTCTTCAAGGGCTCTCTCTAAGCTAGTCTTTTATCCCTTAATGTTCTATTTACACTTTGGATGCCCTAAGGTTGATTTGGGGTCTAAACAGTCCGAAAAGGATTACAAAACTCAAGTTTTTTCGTTAGCCTTCCTACTACGATCGTGGCCAGCACCTAACCCTCTCTTTCACAATCATGGCTTGGTTCATAGCTCTCTGTCATAATTGTGCACTTAAGGCACGGCTAGCTCATCCCTTTCTGTCACGATCAGGGCCTTGGCCATATGTTTGGCCGGAAACTCCTCGAAACTTCTCTATTCTTAATCATATACCCTGAAACACTAACAAACACATCAGGGTACCTAAAAAATATAACATTTAAGCTCAAAGACTCGTACTAACGCATAAAAACAATTAAACTCATAAACTAACACATAAATACACGCTTAACACTCAAATTAACATTAAATACCTAACAAATTAAACCCTAAAACACAATGCAAATCATAACTATCAAAGGACATGCTAGGACCATGTGTGATGGATTTCTAAAGGAGCTAGGGTTGGCACTTGAATTTGATAGAATTTGCTTATAACAATAGTTATTAGACAAGCATTGGAATTCCACCATACAAAGCATTTTATAAAAGGAAGTGCAGGACTCCTCTATGTTGGGATGAGGTTAGTACAGCTAAAGTCGAAAGAGCTTGATTGATAGAAATTACCACTCAAGAAGTAAAAGTCATCTGGGAGAAAATGAAAACTGCCCAAAATCGTCAAAAGAGTTATACAGATAAGAGACGATGACTATTATAGTTTGCAGCTAGTAATATGGTTTTCCTTCGAATATCACCATAGAAAGGTATTATCTAATTTCAAAGTCGAGGGAACCTGAACCCTTGATACATCAGACCTTTTAGTATCCTGGAGCGCATCGAGACTGTGGCATATCGGTTGGAATTACCATCGAAATTGGATAGGATCTATAATGTGTTCCATTTCTCGATGCTTAAGAAGTGTATATCGAATCCATCTCATGTTTTGGATACACCTCTAGTGGAGCTGAGAGAAGACCTGAGTTTTAAGGTGGAATAGGTTTTGGAATGGCAGATAAAGCAATTACACAATAAGGAAGTTCCCACAGTCAAAGTTCTTTGAAAAAGTGACAGAGTCAAAGAGCTGACATGGGAGCCTGAGGATGCTATGAGACGTCAGTACCCCCCATTTATTTGTATCCTCGACTTAGGAGTTTCGAGGATGAAATCCTTTTGAGGAGGGGAGTATTTTTAACACCGAATTTTTTTAGCCTTTTTATATTGGTCAGTACTTAGAGATACTGTTGTATATTGACATATAAATGGTTGTATATAAGTTCAAAAATGTATTTGAACCCTTTTGGTATATATGTCAGTGATATAGAATGTTATATGCCCTTACATGAACTTAGAGTCCATCGGTATGTAAAATCTTGAAGATTTCTAACATATAAGTTTCTAAATTAGTAAAACTGAGTCCATTGGATAGACATGGCCCTGGTGGCTGAGTTAAATGTGTTCTGATGCCTTAGAGTTGATTAGACATGATTTATAGACTTATTGGACACTTAGAAAGCTTAATTTGATGATGTACATAAGGGCTTATGTGCATATTGTTAAAAGGTAAAGGATTTAAATGTAATTTTTCAATTCTTTTAAGACCAAGAGGTAATTCTATAAAATTAAGGGGCTTAATTATAATGTTCAAAATTCTAGAGACCAAAAATGAAAATAAAAGTTTTGATCATTCTCAAAGTTTGGGCTTAAGTGCAAATTTAGGAAATTTTGGAGGGTATAATGGTAATTTCACATAAGTTAAGGGCAAAAGGGTAATTTCAGCATGTTTAGTCAAAGAAGAGTCAATAATCTAGATTCTTTCTTCATTGTGTGGCTGTGCACCCTTCATTAAACAATAGAAACACTTTGTTTTAATTAAAAGAAAGGAGAAAAAAAGAGAAGAGAGGAGGAGAAGTGGAGTTTCGGGCATCATCAACGTTTCACCACTTTTTGTTATTTTTTAACCCAAACCTAGGTGTTATAAGGTAATTTGGGGTCAAGTAACTCAAATCTATCATTAGATTTGAGAAATTCTCAAAGGATTGGAAGATATCACTAAAGGAAAGTTTAGGTAAATTTTGTCTCATCTCTCTCTACATTATGATTTTGAGTTTGGTATTAAGATATGTTGTTCTCCATATTATGCATGAAACATGGTTTGGATTAATGAAATGAGTCATGAAGAAGTTTCCTTGATCCCAAAACGAAATGCCCTCTCTTTGGTGAAAGTTTGTGAAATTTTGAATATCTTTCGTATTGATGGTTTAAATGCATTCCATGGTGTTAATTGTGCATGTATAATGTGAATTGAAAAAAAAATGAAGAAGAAGTATATTGTATAGGCTTGGACGAAATGATGGGAAAAGAAATGGACTAAAATAATGAGTGGTATAATTATGATGAATATGGTTTAAATGAAGGGAATTGGATTTAATGAAGTAGTGAAATGTGTTGTTGTTTAGAAGTGCTTGTTATGTAACAAGAGAGGAGCATGAAGTAATACGATAAATTCTTGAAAGTCATGCACATTAGGTGTTTAATGAAATGCCTAAGCAAACTTGACTTAGGATTTAAGGATTTTAATGGTGTACATTGGAAATAGGCTTTCATGTATACTTAGAGTAAACTTAAATTTTTGCTTAGATTGATGAGTAGTGGCCTACTGTGTTTGGATACAAATGTGCATAATTATTCTTTGAAATGTGTAGTATTGGATCCAAGGCATTCAATGCCTTGGAAAATGTAAAATTTTTTATTTTATGAGCTTATATGTTGGTTTATACATATGAGATACATGTTTTAATAGTAATACATTGTAAATTGTGTGTATAAAGGCTCTGGAGCTGTTGACCAAGGAAATCGTAACAAGAATTGTTGAAATCAAGGGAGTATACTTTTTTTAGGTGAGTTGGGGAAAACATATCTCTCAAATGGGATTAGGACATCCTAAGACATGCATGATGACTTGTATGTGAATTTTGAACCTATATAATGCATGGTAGAATTGATTCTCTAATAGATGCTATACTTATCCATTTAATAAATGACATTATTTTTAATAACTCATTGCACTTAGAGTGAAACTCCTATTTTTATTTCGTATTTTGAGGATGATATTGTTTTCAACAAACCTACAATTTAAGTGCAAAGGACAATATTCGATTTTCTGAAACCACGTTTTCAAATAACTTTGCACTTAGAGTGAAAAAGATGACTTTCACTACATGAAAAATATTTGAAACTTACATATGTATAACTAAGTCATGTATGAACAATGTATGTGTTCTCTTTTGGCTTAAAGATATGGAAAGGTTCCATTTTATCGGTTACATAAATAAATAAAATCATGGTACCTTACTTGATTTTTTTTTGTACTTAATATTAGTATATGACTTTTTTGTAGTATATGATTTTTTTGATTGGTGAGGAAACGATTGACTAATCGTGTCCTGGGTGTAATAGATTAAGCAACCCCCTTACCCTTGACGTTGGTACACGAAATTCGAGTCCTTGTCATGACACCTTTCTACAGGACCTGCAGGTGATTACACACTTAGAGGTCTGATCATTGATGAGGCCATCACCTAAGATCATGACGCTCTTGTCAATCGTAGTCTGGGCTCACCACAAATGAAAGTTGAGCCAACACTGGGAATCAAAAAATGGGTGTGCACACTAGTTTGGTCAACTAGTGGTGACACACATAACCATTTTGGCTTATTTTGAGATTTGACTTCCTAACGAGTTTTGATTTTACATGTGATGTTTTTTTGCTCTTATGTACTGGAACTAGAACCTATGTTCACTGGCTAAATAATTAACAAGTTGGGCCTATGTGGTTCCTAATCGATATGTATTGAGTCGTAGGCTAGGCCTATGTGTTTCTATGTCATGTATCTTCATTTAATGGATGGTTGTGTACAAGCTAGATGTGTGAAAAAACTTGTCCTCATATTCTCTTGACTACTTTTGTTTGTATTGGATTATGTTTGCAATATATGTTTTTCCTGCTCACTGAGTACATAATGTACTCACCCCCTCTGCTTTCCAACCATGTAGGTAATTTGGTGAACTTGAAGCTTTGAGTGGATTGTGCAGTCTTGTAGACATTGTCGTGGCATTACCACACGTTGGTAGTCTCTGTTTTGTTCTTTCATTGTATAATGGCTTATGAGTATGTAGACATGTTTGATGATTGTGTCTTGACTATTTTGTGGATTATAAATGACCTTATGTATGAAACTTTTGTATTGTCGCTGGGATTACTTTTAAGTGA
>JAOSBO010000096.1:7121-24616 GCA_027563915.1 Erythroxylum rotundifolium | reverse complement strand
TAATGGGTTTAGGATTATGATATTCTTATTCCTAATAGGAATAAGGATTAGGGTTTCTCTATAAATAGAGAACTTATATCTCATTAGAGAAGAAACGCAAATGCTAGCCATCAAAACCTAGTCATTCTTCTTCTTTTGAGAGAAAAATTGTGCGGCATTCTAAAGTGTTTTAGAATGTGCTAGCGCATATTAACTGCTACCCGGATCATTCATCCTCCTATGGATACTGGTAGAGGAAGTTTGCTTGTTGTAGCGTCTACAGATCTGAAAGCAAATACCGATCCACATCAAGAGGTAATTTCGTACATGTTGTGAAATTTTGATTATGCTTCTTATTATGTAGTATGGTCCATTCTATAGTGTATTGTGAATACTCGAGCCATAAGTGATCCAACAATAATTGTGTTAGTTAGTTAGATATTTGTGTTTTAAGTGTTATGTTAGAGTATGTTATTGAGCTTTAATTTTATCTGTTTAAAGTCCTTTGATGTGTTTGTTAGTGTTTAAGATCAAATATCAAAGAATGAAGAAGATTTGTAAGACGCCTGACACATACCCAGGATCACAACCATGACAAAGACCATTTTATTAGGCCACAATCATGGCTTGGGTCATGACAAAGACTTATAAGTGAACAGACACCAACTGGCGACCCGAAATTAATTTTAATGGGTTATTTTGGACTTTTGGGCTTGGGTAAAACCTAGTTTTTACCCTAATCAGAAAGACTAAATAAGCAAGAAAAATGATTTAGAAAAGGAGCCTCTATTTGCCACTTTGGGAAAAAAAGCTAAGGAAAAGGAAGAGAGAGACGAAGAGAAAGAAGAAGAGAAAGAAGAAGGTGGAGCTTCAACTACTTCAACTTCCAATCCTCCAAGTTATCTTTTCTTCTTTCCATCTTTTATTTTGTTCATTTAATGAATGAGATTTAATTGATGGTGAATCTTGGGTTAAGGATGTTTTAACTTCTTTTAGGGATTTATATTTGATTCAATGTTAATCTAGTTGCTATTGTTGTTAATGATGTTGGGTTTTGTGATTATTTGATGTAATTGCATGCTTCGGTAATAAATCAAGATAGTGAACTGAATGCAAAATGATTAGGTTGGTTAATGAAAGTTAAAAGATCTAATAGACCACGCAAATAATCAAATCAACAATTATAAAAAGAGAGATCTTGTGTAAGGACCCTGTCGTTTATTGGAATGCTTAAGAACTAATTAGGTTGTCGGTTATTTTGTTAATCGAGAGATTACATGTTTAGTAACTCAATTTAATTAGGGTTTATTACTTAGGGCTTAGTGATTATAATTCATAAGAGACTAATCCACCTTTTGAATATCTAGGACCGGCACCGCTTATTAACACAAAAGTGACTAAATTAACATTGATGATAGGATAAATCCTCTTTCTCATAACTTGTTAATCTTCCTTGTTTTAATTTCAAATTGTCAATTGGTGGTGCTCAAATTTGATTTTTTTACATTAATTTATAATTCTTATTTCAATCACTCCATATTTGATTATTTATTTTTGTTTAATTTTTATTTTCATTTTAATTACATTTTTAGGCCTTTGACAAAATAGGATTTGACTAGTTCACTAATTCCTCGTAGGATCAAAACCTCATATACTACGCTACGACTTGTGTGCTTGTAGAAACTTGCTCAACAAGTTTGTGGAGTCGTTGTCCGAGAATTAGCTTATGACTAGTTGAATTCCTTTCATCTAAGGAATTTTCGTCAATTCTTGTGGTTGTGGTAGATTTAAAATTTTTTTAAAGGGAAGTTTGGGCACATAGTTAAAGACACAACAATTTGGGCATCGTAAGGCAACAATGAAAAGTCTGGAAAGTAAAATGCTAAGAAGAGATAGAAAGAACAATGATGGATGAAATATATCATAGGGAGCAAAGGACCCTTACCAACTTCAATGACAGACAATTTGGTCGGGGAAGTAGTCATCCTTATTGGAACACTTACAATCTAGGATGGCAGAACCACCTAGATTTGTTTTGGTCTAACAATACAAGACCTTAAATAGGATTTCAAGGCTTACCAAGATTTCAACAAGATGAGTCCAGTTCGTGGGATTCTAAATTGGGCAAGATCATAGACAAGGTCATAAATATTGAAGAGGCCTAGAAGAGACTAAAAGAGAAGTTTGAGCAAGTAACAAAAGATCATGCCTCTTTTATTCACAACCAAGAGATTTAAATGAGCTAACTTTACAGGGAATTCTATAAGAGAAGTGTGGAAAACTTTTTGAGCAACGTAGAAGTAAACCCAAGAGAGCAATGTAAGGCTATCAAAATTAGGAGTGGGAAAGAGCTAGAAGAACTGATGGAAGGACAAACTACGCCCACTTTGTAGAAGACCAAGAAAAGAAGAAAAAGGATGAAGATACGAATGAGGACCCTTTACACATTCCTTCTCTACCTTACGAACTAAAACTACCATTCTTACCAAGAATTTAGAAAAACGAATTAGATCTACCATTTGCAAAGTTCGTGGAAAAGTTAAAGAAATGACAATATTACTTCTATTTTGTGTAAGTGATGAAATGGGGCCTAAGTACTAAAAGTTCCTTAAATACATATTATTTCCTAAGTGGACTTAGGATGATAATGAAATGGTATCCATGAAGGAAACCTCCAACTCCTTAATTGTCAACCACATGTTGTCATAGTTGATAAATCCAAAGAGCTTTACAATACCCTGTATAGTTGGTAATTTAAAGATTTCAAAATGTTTATACGATGTAGGCATAAGTATAAACCTTATGCCTTTGTTGATTTATAGGAAACCAGGGCTAAGAGAGTTGAAGCCAACATTTATGCATATTTAGTTAAGAGATTAGTTGATAAAGAAACCATTTGGTGTGGTAGAGGATGTACCTATAAAAGTGGACAAGTTTATCAATCTTGTGGATTTTTTTCGTGCTAGACTTTAAAGAGGATCAACATTGTTTGCTAATTCTTGGTATACCATTTTTTACCATTAGGAAAGATTTGGTAGATTGTCTATGAAGAAAACCTCATCCTTCAGATTGGAGATGAACAAGTGAAATTCAACATAAATAAGGTATTAAAGAATTTGAAGGAGGGTAGCTCATTCATGAGAATTAACGAAGTCGAATCTTCGAAGGAGTGAGAGGAAAAAGAATAGATGACAGCAAAGATTGAGTTTGAAGAATATAAAGAAGTCTTTGTTCAAGAAGCCAAAGAATAGAAGAATAAAGAACAAAGGATACAAGACATAGAGGTTAAAAAAGATACAAAAATATCTATTCATGAATTGAAAAAAGAAGAGAAGATGAGGTTGACCGAGGAAGGACAAGAATAACTTATCCTCTTACAAAACAAACTGTTATATTCAATAGAAGATTCAAGAAGTTTTGTTATTCCCTATTTTATTGACAGTTTGTTAGTAAAAAGGACAATACTTAACTTAATTGGTTTCCAACATTTAGCTTATTTATAAGCTACGAAGCTGAAATTGGGCAATAAACGTAGAAGCAAGCCACTCATAATTAGTCCTGACTGATTTTTTATATAAGCAAGGTTAAGTTAATGACCATAAATTAGCACGTTTGGTAGTTATATTGAAATTGTTGTATAGTTAGATTTGTTTTAAATTCTAAAAAATAATTTTTTACTGATTTGAAATATTTTGGACACCTAATTCTCTTACTCTTTTTAAAGCAATTATAAGATAGGGCACCAATCTTGAGTGTCAAGCTAATTTGGTTTTAGACAATAACATTGTCATTACCTCAATCCCCATAACGAATTTTACGCTCTAACCCTTGTCTTTTCATTTTTATTTTGTTCTTATATTTTCTTGCTATTTTGTTTCATTCACAGCTTTTGTGTTATTTGTTCCTCTCACATTAAGGATAATGTGTTGTCCAAATGTGGGGGAGGGTTGTGTGCATCGTATTTTTTATTGTGAGTGTGAATTTTCCATACTATATATCGGTCTTGTTTAGGCTTTCGTGATGTGACTCGTGCAAATGTGTCAGTGGCTAGGACTTAGCAGAATTAGTTTACCTTTCAATATAGTCTTTTAGGTTATAAAGATTTACTAGCTTGTGAAATCAGTATTCTAGGTTGCTTTGGTTAAATATACATGTTAATTAGGATATGATGTTAATTCATTCACCCTAGGAATTTGACACATTCATTTATAATTTTAGGTCAATTGAATAAGTAACATCGTTGGTATCTTTTCAGGAGAATGATTAGCTAAAGAAATGAGGTAGGGAAGAAAATATATTTTAAAAAATTGTGTGCTTTCAATTAATAAATAACTATTCTGCTTGCGCTTTTTAAAACAAATCAAGTGGGAAAAGAGCTATTAGCCAGTTAAGAATATGATATAGCTAAGTAACCAGGGAACATTCATCATAAATGTTTGTTTTGCATTAAAAGGTTATAATAACATTCCAACCAAGCTGCTTAATAAAAGCATGCCTAGTTAAGTAATTGGGGCACATTCATCACAAATGTTTTCCTTCATTAAAGGCCAGGTTCATATCAATGATAGTTATAAAAAAAATAGTGTGTTGTTTAATAAATCCTACAGATATTTGTGAATAGCAAGTTCTCATGAAAAGCTATTTAAGGATAGTAACATTTTTTATTGACTAACTAATTATCAATGTGTGTGTGTAAGTGATAAGAGTTAATGAATTTGACATTAAGTCTTGATTAGTATGTATGTTTAGTCTGAATTACTTAGACATAGATTTCGTAAGTTAATAAGCTATAACAACTTGAAGGATTGTGTTTGTAGTTAAATTTGTTTCATGAAGTTCAATGTCATTGTACCATTATTGCATATATGTGTGTTGTTGTTTAATGTGTTTGTGTTTTGTTTGTTTTGTTTTTGGTTAAGGACAAACAAAAGTTCAAGTTTGGGGATGTGATAGTTGTAGGTTGCACGATGTTTTAGCAAGTATTTTAGTATGTTTTTAGTTGTTAATTAATTGATTCATGCATGTTTAGGCTTAAAATTATGTTAGTTAGTTAGACATTTATGTTTTGAGTGTTTTGTGGGTTAGAGCATTCCATTAAACTTTAATTTTGTTTGATTGAGGTGCTTTGATGTGTTTTTTAATGTTTGAGAATATCGAAGAATAGAGAAGAATTGGAGGAAGCCTAACAGAGGACCTATAGCCACGATCATGACAGAGACTATTTCATCAGACCACGATCATGGCCTGGATCATGAAAAAGACCATTTCAATAGGCTACAATCTTGTCCTGGGCACGGACAAACACAAACCAACCTCCTAAACGTAATTTTTGGGGTTATTTTGGACTTTTTGATCCGAATAAAACCTAGAAAACCCTAATTAAACAAGACTTTGAATGGAAACATTGTAAAACTTAAATTAAATGTTTGAAAAGATGGAAATATGATTTGATATGATAAGAAGTTATACAAAGGATATTTGGCGCAAGTTCTATAACCTTTCCTAAGAGCAATGGGTAAATCTAAGGTTTCATCCGACTTTAAAATAGATATTGGTTTAGGTAACCATAACTTATCAGAAATAGACTCAAATTGAGATTTACATAGTTGGCCTCCAAAATTGGATTTGTTTTTGGTGCATCAGGAGCTTTAAATGATAAGAAGATACTCAAGCTAGACTGGCTATGTTATATGGGGCAATGTTGGCCCATCAAATAAATGCATGGTCATAAGCTAATGATGACAAAGATAAGGATGCTCTGTTGGATGTATAACCTTACTAGAAGAGAAAAGGTCAAGAATGTATTGGTAAAAGACAAAATAAAGGTGGCCAGTATTAATGATAAATTAAGAAAGATGAGACTTTGTTGGTTCGTACATGTTAAAAGGAGACACTATTACACTCTAGTAATAAGATGCAAAAGAAATAGTTCTTAAAGATTGTAAGAGGAAAAAAGAAAGCCTAAGAAGAATTGGGATGAAGTGATAAAAAATGATATGGTTTTGCTGGAACTTACCGAAGATATGAATCGTAATAGAAAACTTTTAAGAAATATGACACGGATAAGGCATTCATGTAAAGAATTCTTTATATTTCTCTTAAATCCTCTAAACTTTTCCTTTGCATTATTTATTTTATAGATAGCCTTAATATTTGATTAAGTGGTACTTCTTCTAGTTATTTAGGCAAGTAGTTACTTTGTCTATTTACTTTGTTAAGATGGTTAGTGTGATTTTATTCTTGTACTTGTCTCTTTTTTTTTCTTAGTTTGTATATTTATTAACTTTTTTTAATCTTATTTTGTTAATCCTTACCATGTTCTATATGTATTGAATTACATATTTTTATATTTTTAGTTATATGTAGTTATTTATATTATGTATTATTATTAATTTGCACTATATGTGGGTTTATTAGAAATAGCATCTCTACCATATAGGGGTAAGGCTACGTATTATTGGACCTTTCCAAACCCTGCATTTTAGTGGGACTCTCACTGGTTGTTGCTGTTGTTGTTGTTGTACTATTGTTTTTACTTAACCTTCTAAAAAGATTTACAAGGAAGTTTTAGTTGTTCACTTGATAAACAAAAATAACCATTAATCTCATCCTAGTAAGAGTTGGTAACTAATATGCATCTTAAAAATAATGAAGCAGTTAAAGAAGACTTTCCCACTGTGATATTCATAGGTAGAATTCTCCATGCTCTAGTACTTACTCTAATGGATATATGATTGGTTTATTTTTATACTAATATTAATTTTACCACAATTCTATGGCATAGTTGTAGCTAGTATTGGCAAGTACGAGTCGAATCCTACAAAGAGAATGAATACTTGTCATTACCGTTATCCTTTTATCTAGTCCACAAATTGAGTGTTGGTTGTAATAAAGAAACTAAAAATTAAGTAGATAAAATAAAGAGGAAACAATAATGAACAGAGAATAAAGAAAATCATTTAGAAACTATCAATATTAAGAATTTGTGCCTAGGTAATGAATCCATCTAAAACCCTTAAATAATTAGCCTTTTGTTATGCAATTATTTTATTGACTATTTTACTGTGGAAATTCCTATCGTATGTCACTTGAGACTACTAACAACTAATTTTGAAGTTATCAACTGAGTTACTAAAGTTAAAGTTTTTAAGATTGCTTTATTCATTTGTGAATTTCACTATTAGGTTTGACCCTAATTTAGATAATTTATGTCAAACTATCTTTTGGTTTGCAATCAAATTCTTTCAATTATGGTAGATCTATTTATACAAAGGATTTCTCAATCTCTATATTATGAAATCAAATTATATGCTAATATTCTAGATCTATTATAACATATATTAAACACATAATTGACTCACAATAGAACAATCCAAAACAATTGCATTAAATAAAAAAGTTGAAATATATTATACCACAAACTAAGATTTATTACACTTAAAAAATAACAAGGTTTTTAGTTACATATGACAGAAAACGATATTAAACATAAACAAGAAGAAAAATTAATGGAAAAATGAAGAGATCATAATTCTAAATCTCCCTTCTTTTTTATCAAATGTTCTACCAATGTAGAGGTTTGATGTTGAATTTTATTGGATTTATTGATGATTTCCTCATGATTTCCACTTCTTTAGATCAATATCACTTCTTCTCAATGATCTCTACGTCTAGGATTGCCTTTAAATGTCTGCTCTCTTATTTTGCCTTTACTCACATCTTTTTATACTAACTTTTAGGGTTTCTGGGAAATACATAGTTTGATACATGTATAGTACAACTCTTACCATGTGCTTACGATGTTATTACATTTCCACCACTTATGTAAACAAGAAGCAAAAATCAAAAGGTCTTTATATGAGTTGTAATTAGGCTTAGATAGGCTATGGTTGGTATAATAAAGAGGGTTGATTGAAGGAAATTTACCAAAGAGAAATTACAAGAAACTTGTTCATAATATATACACAAGTCCTTTTATTGTAACTCCATTGATACCATATTCTTTTTTTCTTTTCTTTTTCTATGCCCTTTTTTCTTTCATCATAATAATTTTTTGAGCATTTAATACCAAAATTAAAGAAATAATGGCCTTTCAAGATTTTCAAGTTTCAAATAACCAAATGATGCAAATAACCTTTAAGGTTCAAAATAATAAAAATACTTCAAAGAAAAATAAGATAAAGGTTAATATGTGGGTTTAAATCAATGAAAAAGGCTAAGGCTCAACTTGATCATTCCTAAAGATAAATTTAAGGTAAGATAATTATCAAAGAAATACTCTAAACAATTGTTGAATTTAATTGCCTTTATCACTTTAGTGCTTCTTATTTAACAAATATGGTCTCAATATACATAATAAAAGCAAGTTCTAGAATTATTTCACTATACATGATAACACACATGAAAGAAATGAAAGTGTTTAAAAATTTTTGAAAATTTTCTCTAGGCTTAAAAGCTCATGAAAAATATGGGTATATATATGTAAATAGTATACAGTATCATTCAACTTGACTATCTCAGTGATTATTAAAAATATGACTTATAAAATTTAAATTTATTCTAGCTATCATCTTTTTGCATATTAATTCAAATCAATATTTAATAATGAAATACAATATTGATGGAAATTTTCAATGAAGTAAAATTTCAATTAAGTCAAAATATCAGTTTATAAAATTTTATAACCAAGATTATAATAAGTTTAAGAACATCATTAAAAATCATGAATCCCTTCCCCGTACTTAAAGTTGTTCATTATCCTCAATGTACACAATATAAGTATATATAATAAGTGGAAGGCTCAGTAGTACTTTCCTACATATGACAATTTTCTGATTTCTAATCTATTCAATATGAGATTACATCCTTGAAAAACATAAAGAAAAAGGGATAAAAGAACAAAAAGAAATAAAAATAATTCACATAAATTAAAAAACAAAAAATAACGTTAAATATAATGTTAAAGAAAAGAAAATAATAAATATAAGATTAATAGATAAAAGGAAAAAATAAACAAAAATTGAGCCTCTCCCACCTGAAGTGATCCTAGCTGGTTTGATGAAGGAGAGTCCTCTGGTGAATGATCCTTTACCAGTAGAGGGTTGTAGAGGAAGTGCCCTTGTAAAATAATGGAGACCGGAAATCGATTCCTGGACAACTCTCTATTAATAACATCATCTCCCTCATCCATCTAACCGTATGCTCAAGGTTTCCTACCCACTCAATAAACTCCGTCTATTGTCATCAGATAATCTTTTGAGTTCCCACAAGCTAACCTACCCATCTCTCTAATAATCCTATCTTTAGCTGAGCTAGGTTTTGCATCTTAGTTCTGGGACCTTTCAGAATATCTGGCTATGGATCTTCATCTCCTATCTTAGGTGGCAGTCATTGTGGTTACGGTGGTTGCTTCGCTTTATCTCCACCCTCCATTGCTAGTTTGTCAGGTTCCCTTATAAGTCTGTAGATATTTCCTTTGAGACCCTAACGTTTGCGTACCAGGAGCATATGTTGCATCACTGCCAAATTAAATGCCACCAGGATACCATTTCCTGCATCAGTGGTAGTCGATTAAATAAACCGATTCATGTATCCAGTTTGATCATATCAGGTCTAACACGAATTGTTTTGACCTTCTTGTCTTCCCTTTAACACCTGATAAATTGGACAAGTACATGTCCCAGGTGTATTAGGGTCTTCTTGCTTATACTCCATAGGTAGTATATGTCTATGGTCTTGACTGCATCCTAGCTCTTAACCAGAACGCTTAGCGTATGACTTAGAATATTATAGATTTATCTTAGTGCAGGATGTTGTAAAGTATAAGCCTATGACTTGCTTGGATCGTAGTCATCTCTAGTGCTAATCATATGCCAGAAGTGCCGAGGGACAATCCATAAGGAACATCTGTCCACTGCAAGGTACTTCGGTGTCCCCATATACTCTCGGTTGTAAAGACCCAATATGATGGAGAATTCTATGTAGCTCATCTGGAACATTTCTCCCATCATCCGTACTAGATCATGATAGGTCGATCCCTGTCGTAGTTACCACTCTCCATGAAGCAAGTGGAGAGGACCTCTAGTGTAAATTCTCTATAGGATGGCTCCTTAACCTCAAAAAGTAGGGACCATATGCCAATATTGACAAGGTCTCGAACTTGATGGGCTAAGCCAAATTGTTCCAGCGCCTCCCAGTTGATGAACTGGTTTGTACCAAACCTTTTAACCTTTTTGTCAGTTCTTAGGGATTTTTTGTTATGATTTCATCATTTGTGTTTGAAACTTTAAATGAGTGTGAGAAAATTTTGCAGATAAATTACATACCTATCCTTTTCCTCCCACTCAAAGTTTATTATTCTTACTAAATAATTAATTATGAAAATAAAATGACAACGAAAACTAAAATATAAAATAATTAATAACTTAGCAATAATGAATAAAGAAACAATAAAATAAAGAAATAATTAAAAAATAACTGAAAATTTAATTAATCTCAAAATTAAAATTAGAAATGTTGTAATTAACAGATTAAGCTTAACTAACTGTTAAATTACAAACTTTTAATCCTAAATTTGAAATTAAAAACCCTAATTTCATAATAACATAAAATTGATGAAATTAATGTTAAATTCTTGCAAATTGAAAAATTACCAAACAAGTAAACACAGACCCAATGTTAATTAACATCAAACATAACTAATTTATCTAATTTTACACAAAATATCATAATTAAACATTTAACGAGCCACAATCACACAAATTCACAATCGAATTTGAATTTTAACTCGATTATCATGCAATCACAAAATGAATCATAAATTTAATTAGGTAAGACTTAAATTTAACTATTAAACCATAATTACGCATAAAATAACATAAATTTTCAAAAAATCCCTAAATTATAAACTCAACATTTTCGATTCAAAAATCCACAAATCATGCAAAAACACCCAATGAATCATGTATAAACAAGTGAAACAACTAGAAAACTTACTTCGGTGTTACTAATTTGGGTGAAAAATGCAAAAATTGGGGTAGGAGAACAAAGTGGTGATAGCAGGACTGAGTGAGTGAGAAGAGAGAAAATGTGAGAAAATGAAAGTGTTAAGGCTTTATAGGAAGGCTCATGGACTTACAAAGTTTGATATGCAACCATATATCATATCATATATGTCACTGAATCATAGCTTTCAATAATTTACACAGGTTGATACACGAACGTATATCAAAATGTGTAAAACTACACCAACGTGTCTAGGGGGTGTATAACACTTTGTAAACGTGTGCAACTTGAAAATTAGATGCTCAAATGTAAAAATTGTTACACTAAAAATTATTTCACATAGACATATACAACCTACACATCAGTTACACACATTCTCGACATTAAGGAGCTTGATTTCCTAATCTAAAACGCATAAAAACTCAATTAAAATATTATACTAACATAAAAGCAATAACAAAATAATATAAATTTTGAAATAAAAATAAAACTAACTAATGGGTTGCCTCTTATGTAGTGCTTGTTTATCATCGTTATCTTTAAGTACCCTGTACCTTTGTCGAGTATATAATCAGTTGCTTACTTCCACCTATTCCTCCACATAAGGGTTTTATAGCCTGTAAGTAATGCAACAATTGCAAGGGATAATAAAATAACATGCATTAATGTCCTTTTTAATGAAAAATATTAATAAAATAAAGGATAATAAATCTCCCTAAATCATCGGCTAACTCAAACAATTTGTCTTTTAGGAAATGGGAACCCTCTATACTCAAGGTGATTTCTAGTGACTCATCAGTAGTTTTCTATTTTAATTCCTCTACTAGTTCTTCCTCTACCACCTTTTTCCATTCTTCCTCTTCTTCTTCTTCTTACTGGATAAAGGTTTCTGACTTAGCTTCTTTAATTACCTCCTGCCACTTATTTATTTCCTCTTCTTAGATGGAGTCTTCTTCCTCTTCTTCGCCTTCTTCTTCTAGAAGCTCTTCTTAAAATGTCAATCCATTCAATAGGCCAACCTTCATCTTTTAATCACTCTTCAATTCATTTCAACTGGCTTTCGTTTTGGCTAGAAGTTCCATTAATTTATCTAAAATACTCTCTTCATCTTCTTCTTTTGGGAGCTCTTTTTCATTACTAAGGGTGATTATCATTCCAAATTATTTAAGATCTATTTCAATAGTAATAGGAAAACTCCCCTACATCTTGTCAAATATCATCTCTACCAATTGGTCAATCTAATTAACCATATTTTGTATGTGAGCCTTTGTTTCCTAATGCCTCATAATTAATTCTTGAATAAAACTAACCATCATATGTTCCAGAGTTAGCTCCTTAATATGAGCTGCTTGGTATTGTAAATATTTAGCTGGACCATAATCATTCCATCTATAAGTGCAAAAGCTACTCCATTATGAATTGTAGTTGTTCTCATATAGTGCACCTTAAGGTTAATTTTACATACCTGGTTGCTCCCACATATAAGTTGTTGCTTGAAATTCATAACTTTAATGGTTACAACCATAAATATTGCAACATAGCATTGGTGTCGGTTAAGCCTCCTGAAACATATGAGGAAACCTCTCTCTCCTATAGGGTGATGTTGCATATTATGAAGACATGTTGTAGCTCCCATAAGAGTAACATCTACTCCATTTTTCCATTGTAACTTATGGTGATGATGATAAATCTCAATTCTTAAAATAAACTAAAACATCACTATCAATATAGAGAAATATATTTCTAATCACCTTTATAAAGTGGATTAAAGAGTGTATTCTCAACCTCCTCCTTGTCTATTCTTATCAATGGCATTCCTACCACACTCTTTAAGGTAGCAAGAGGACTTAGGTAAGGGGACCCCTTATCCCCCTAACTTTTCATCCTTTGTATAGATATTCTTAACTCTCTCATCAAGTATAAAGTGCTCAAAAACCCAAAGTTCAAATATCAAGCTAAATGCAGAAAGATTGATTTGACTAACCTCTACTTTGCAGATGATCTATTTTTATTTTGTAGGGCCTCGATGGACTCCATATCAACTTATTGGAATCTCTTATCAAATTCAAAAGCTTCCCTAGATTACACTTCAACACAATAAAGAGTCCTTTTCTCCTATCAAGAAAAGCTACTACTTTAGAACCTCCATCTCTCAATCAACTGGGATGCTTTCTAAGCAAACACCTCTATTGTATCTTGGATTACCAATTTCTACTAAAAGACTGTCATATGCAAATATGCACTCCACTCCTAGAGAAAATACAAAGAAGAGTCAGCTCTTAGGTTAATAAGTCTCTTTCCTATATAGGGAAGGTTCAACTCATCAAATCAATGTTAAACTCTCTCCATATTTACCGGAGCTCTCACATCTTTCTTTCTCAAGGTGTCATCAAAACCATTGAAAGAATCCTCTAGAACTTCCTGTAGAAGCACCCAAATGGTGTCAAAGGTTTAGCTAAAGAGAAATGGGTTGATATATGTTTTTCTATAGATGAAGGAGGGTTAAGCACAACTCCTATCAAAATCACAAATCAAGCCCTAATCTTGAAAAGACTATGGTGGATCCTCATGGATAAAAACTCACTTTAGGTGAAATGGCTACACTCTTATTTTCTTAAGGAAATAAGCCTATGGAGCATTAAGAAATTAGCCTTATACTCTCATTTTCTCAACTAGATTCTAAAGTGCTAGTGTTGGAGAAGAGCATGTCAAATGTCACGACTTTACTGGTATCCACACTCTCGGGAGACTAAACAACCCCTTCTAATATGCTAGCACCACTTTCTAAGACCTCTCTCTCTCTATTTGTCTCCAGTAGAGGATGTCTCCTTTTAGGGTTATTAGCAGATGAGTATTTTCTCTCTTCAAGTCATACTATATATCTATATATATAGTCAAAGCCTGAAGCAGTAAAGCCCAAAGCCCAAAGCCCAAATCTGATTAAGGCCCAATGAATGTTCAATCTGCTTGGTGTGTGATCCTGTAGGCTTATTTAATATTAGCATAAGGCCCTAACTTCTTTTATGCCCACAAGTTATAAACGATCTCTAGTAAGGCATAATAACTACCTAGTGGTAAATAAGGTTGGAATACTACACTACCTGGATCACAGCTGATCAACTAAACGACAATCTATAATTGGTTTGTGGGGCATACACTAATAATCTCCCACTTGTGTAAGAACCAATTATCTTCAAGTAGTCCCTTTGTCTCATTATATCTCGATTAAAAATAAGGGGAAATAAAGTTCGAGAAGGGATCTCTTACAAAATTAGGAATAACAACTTGACATATGTTTGGTTTGACAACTGATCTAACTTGGGACCTCTCATATATCATTATAGCAATCTAAGCAGTCCCCAAACTGCTTCAGTAAAACTTAAACTCAGCTCAATGATTACAGAGGGCACCTGGAATTTTCCTCAAAACTTGAGGCATCTTTAACCATCATATTTTCCCTAAGCTAACTCTTTGGGCACATTTTACTAGCAGACCCAACCCATCCTTAAACTAGCTGACAAGGCTACGAGAGATTTATTAAGATGTAGGAAACAAAAGGTGGAATGGCACAAATTTGTTTGGAGCAAGGTATTAACCCCAAAGGTATCTTTCATATTTGGTTAGCAATCCTAAATAAGTTAAAGATTGCTGATAGAATTCACTATCTACAAATGGATAGAACATGTATAATGTACAAGAATCATGTGAAAGTAAGAGATCATCTCTTCTTCATATGCCCTTGTGCAAAAATGTATGGTAATCTATAGCTAACAGGTGCCTAAGGCTAAATTATGGGAACACTATCATAAAGGTTGTTCAAAAATTGGCAAACCATACAACCCCTCCAAATCCAAATAGACAGATCTATGTTCTATCACTAGGACTCTGTGTATATGGATTATATAAGAAAAGGAACCTCAGACAGTTTGCTGGAACCAACTCACCCAAAAACGTCTCGTATCTAAGATTCTATATGAACTCTAAGAGCTCGTTCTACTTCGTAACTTCAATCAATCATGCAACACAACTATCCTTGCTTCATTGAATGTATAACTTGAAACTATGCTCAGAATGTAAACATATATATTGGAAAGAGGTGAAAAGGAAATACAATATAGAAAAAGCAGCAAAGAGGAAGCTAAACTACCTAATCAGCTAACCCAGCTTAGTCAAAACCACCAGATCTCCACGAGTTCCTCCTCACTTGCCGATTTCCTTTGTGAAGATAAACACATGACTGTGAGATTGCAATCCAAGTTACAAGAAGGATGAAAAGAGGGATGATAAACAAATATCAAGTCCTTACCTCTGGTTAGATGGAAGGAATCCGAGAAAGGAAACTACCTCTAATCATACCTTATCCTTTCTCACAACCTTAATTCAGTAATTCTAGAACATTCAATGCGTAGAAAGGGAACATCCTTATTTCAATTTCAAATACAATTGTTTGGTAAATGAGTGTGCTCTTGGTGTAACGATATCATTCCCATAGGTTCTAATGTATGCTGTCATTTTAAGTTGACTTTTGTTGTAAAAGACTTAAGGAGATATTAGAACCTCTCTGAGAATCCTCTTTATTTTTTCTTTTCAATACAATTTTAATTATAAAAAAAGAGATAAGTTCAAAAGATAATTAAATGAATAAATCAAGATTACAATAAGTTAAAATAAAATTAAAATAATGACTAGAATAATAACATTCAGGTGTTACTAATATCAATATCCTTAAAAATAGCACCAAAAACTTGATTGGTTTATTTTTATACCCATATTAGTTTTACTACAAGCGCATGGTATAGTTTTATCTAGTACCGGAAAGTATGTGTCCAATCCCACGAAGACAATGAATACTAATAATTACCGTTGTCCTATTATCTAGTCTACAAATTGAGTCTTGGTTTTAATAAAGAAAATAAAACTTAAGTGGATAAAATAAATTAGAAACAATAATGAATAGAGAATAACGAGAATCATTTAGAAACAATCAATATCAAGAATTAGTGCCTAGGTAATGAATTCCCCCTTAGATAATTAACGTTTTATTATGCAATTATTTTATTGACTATTGGACCTTGGAACTCACTTGAGACTACTAACAACTAATCTTATGGTTATCAACCTAAGTAATAAGGTTTTTGCTATTAAGTTTGTCCATAATCAAGAGGATTTATATCGACCTATTCTTGATTTGCAATCAAATCCTTTCAATTATAGTAGATCTATTCATACACAACATTTCTCAATCTCTATATTATGAAATTAGATTATGTACTAATATTCCAAATCTATTAAAACATAAATAAATGCATAATTGAATCACAATAGATCAATCTAAAACAACTGCATTAATCAAAAGAGTTAAAACATACTGTAGCTCAAACTAGGATTCATCACACCTAGACATTAACAATTCATTTAGTTACACTCAATAGAAAACAAAATCAAAGATAAACAAGAAGAAAAAATAAAAAAAAATGAAGAGTTCATAATTCTAAATCTACCTTCTTTTCTATCGAATTTTCTTGCAAGGTAGAGGTTTGATGTTGAATTATATTGGACATGTTGATGATTTCTTTATGTTTTCCATGATCTCCACTTCTAGAACTGCCTTTGAATGTCTACTCTCCTATTTTGCCTCCACTCACGTCTTTTTATAATAATTTGTTTGGGAGGAGATACCCAATTTGATACACAGGTGTGTACTAACCCAAAATCTCTAGAACTTGTAATTTTGCGTGAGCTAAGCGACTTACAAAGTCATAAACATGGTTATGTATTCCTTAATTGCTTCGAATGTTCTTTTTACGTCACCTTTTCATCTGAATTCTTCTCCTTTTAGTCTGTGAATACAATTTTAACCTATAAATACACTTGGAAGGAATTCTGTATCAAATACACAATAAAAGTATAAAATATCAAGCAAAATACATTAAATAGAGGTGTATAAATATAATCAAATATGCATCTATCAATACAACAACACATTATTTTGTTGGGAATAAATCTGGACTATTTTGAACTAAAGTTATCATCATTTTAGCTAGAAAGATGTTTACTACAAACCTGTTATTAACCAAAACTCTTAAAATTGGTCTACCATAGATGTGAGCCCTAATATACAAAGGTTTTATATGCTGTGTTATAGCAACAACTAGATTTTCTAGCACTACTTTCTCTAGAATTCTTGATCCCACTGCCAATACTATTATTATATATTCGTTTTTTTCAAAAGGGAATTATGCCTTCTTCACACAAGATTTACTACATGAAGCAAGGATTTTATGAAAGAAATAGCATATGGTACTAGAATGGGAATTTTTCTGGCCATAACGAATTCATTGGAGTGCTCCTCTTGACTCTGTCAGCAAGTTGAACTCTTATGAAATTTAGGATTCTCTTTAATCTTGCTTTACTTCTCAATGACAACTTTTACATGTCCTTTCTTACCAATATGGTCTACACCACTTGCATAAGTAATGGACTTTTTAAAACTAGTTTTTCTAATGGTAAAG
>JAOSBO010000095.1:21524-38995 GCA_027563915.1 Erythroxylum rotundifolium | reverse complement strand
ATATATTTGAATAATTAAAATTAATTATTATTAAAATTATAAATATCTTAATTTAATTTATAAAATTAATTTAATAATTATAATTAAATTTAAATTATTTTAAAAATATATTATATATATTTCAAAAAATTTTGGTTTAATAATTCAAAAAATATAAAATAAATATTGGTTTATAAATAATAATTTTTAAATTATTTATTTTTAAAAATTAAATATTTTTATTAATAAGTATTATATCAAATATTAAAATAAATTTATTTTAATTTTTATTTAATGTATAATTATTATTAGTAATAAAATATTTATTTTATTTTAAAATTAAAAATTAAAAATTATAATAAAAGTTAAACTAAACAACAAATTAAAAAATATTTGAAGACGTGGGCAGGAAGGTTCAAAAGTTTTTAAAAAGTTTTTATTTTTTTTGAAAATTAAAAATTGAAAATTTTGCAACTTAGTCCCTATACTTTTTAAAATTTTCAGTATCGCCAGGTATTTGATCGGTATTTATAATATCAGCTAGTACTGCTAGTACTAACTTGGATTGGCCGGTACTGACCCATATTTAAACCTGGTACCAAAATTTATATTCCGGTATTGGCTGGTATGGTACGGAACCCAAAACAATGGTACTGCGAGCCCTACTTTTAATCATCCCAGTCATTATCACTTTCGTGTTTATGTTAGTATGTCCATACATTTTATTGAGAGTTTGTATTAAAACTCATGACACCTAAATTGAATTATTATTCTTACAGGGCAAAGTTTAGGTCCATGATTTTGACGGACTTCTAATTTGACTATCCTATCACTACAATAGAAGGGACTTTTGGCTACATTTTCTTTGGTGACTAAAAAGACACCTATTAGCAATGAATTAAACATCCCAAAGTCTAATATTTTGTGACATTATACAAAAGCATCGGCAAATGAATATATTTTATGACAATTAACAAAAATCGTTACAATAGGAGCAAGTTTTTGCAATGGTTATCAAATTTCGTCACCTATATGATAGTCTTGAGCTACGAATAGGAATATCGTCACAAGAAGTCATGGTAAATCAATATATTTGGTGACGACTAGCTACAATCATCGCAAATGGCATTTATAAATAGCGACGGTAAATGCAGATCGTCGTCAATATATTGTCGTTTTGCAATAATTATATAAATCATCATACAAAGTTATGATAAATGAATATATTTTGCCATGATTATTGAGAAGCGTATCAAAAGGAGCAACTTTTTGCGACTATTTTAAGGATTCATCGCCAATATGATAGCATTTAGTGACTATTATAGACATCGCTAGAGGTTGATAATTATACATTTGGCAACGAATTTTAGTTGATGTTAAATAATATGATAATTTGCTAGGGTAATTTTGATGAATTTTTGTATGTGATAGTATTCATAAAAATAATAATATTTAGAAGATTTTTAATGCTAAATGTACTTAATAATCCTAATTAAGGTTAATTTTAATTGACATCTATATGATTTTTCATTTTTTTTCATTTTCCTTGTTTATAAATTTTTTAAATAGCTAATACATTCAAACTCTATAAATTTGTTTAAATATGTGGATTTATATATAAATGATTCTTTAATGATGCCTATTATATATAGTACTATACCTCCGTTAATAAAAAAATTTCATGAAAATAGAACAGAGCATCTAAAAATTGTAAAATGTTTTCAAAATTTTAAACATATTATTGAAAAACATATGGTAGGTAATTCAAAAATTTAAAAGTAAATATATTTTGGACATAAAAAGAAAATCATACCTAAAATTTTAATTTAATAAGATAAAAATATCATAAATTTAAATTAACTATTATTCTTAACCATTAATATTTCTTACTAATAAAATAATATAAAATATTGAAAATGTTAGCAATATAATATAAAGATATATGGTAAGTAGTACAAGTTTTTAATTAGAAGTTTAACAATTCTTACAGACATACAACAGTAACAATAACAACAACATCCAGTATGAATCCCGCTAATACGCAGGATCTAGGGAGGTCCAATAGTACATAGCCTTACCTCTAACTAGTAGAGAAGCTATTTCCAAAATTCTTACGGACATAACAATAAATAAAGTTTCACATTGATTCCATCGAAAAGGAAATGAAATAATTAATTTTTTGGATTCCAAGTAACATGAGAGTTGATAAAGGTAAATGGGTTCCTTATGTCTAGATTTCCAAGAAAGGTCTTTGTACGTTATCAATTGAAAAAGTCAACGATCTTCACTCAAGTGTTGGGTTATTGACACCCTCTTCCAAAAACTTCTTGGCTATAACTAAACTAGTAGAAGATACAGTGAACGAACATAATTAGTATAGAACTAATATAGCTAGTTTAGTCAAACCGTATAACAAACCTAAATTGGAACATATGCATACATAATTGAGCAGACATAGTAATTGGAATCAACGATTAATCTAAAACAACTGATTTCTCTAATCCTATACAAACCATCGTGACATCACCACTACCTCCATTTCCATCTATGTTCTCTTGAAGATTTGAGGAAACTTAACAAAACATATAGTATATACAATTAGACATTCATATATATAATAGCTTCATAACAGGAAAAGAGATACCAATGATAAAGAAAGAGAGGTAATTTGGATGATACTAAAAACCTTGAAGAAGAAGATCGACCATGGAAGGCAAGGGGTTATTAGTATATGAAGAGGGGATTTGTTCTGCATTGATTTTGTCTTCATTAGGGATAATTTTGCCACATTGCTCCTAGGGGAGCTCATTTCCACCATTGGAAATTAGTCGCCACGTCAACATTCCTCGATGAAACAATTATATTTTGAAATTTCAATTTAGAATAAAATTCATTATGTTCAATTAAATTCTTTATGATAAGTCAAAGTACTAAAGTTCACTAGTTATATATCTTCTATCTGCCTATTGAGATGAAAGTTACCCTTATTAAAATAAAAGTTATCCATTTACCTTTAAATCATATCTCAATTTTAGAATTTATAGTAGATTACACTTGACCATATTCTTTATGTATAGAAATATAATATTTTCTATATAAGGTTATATTACTATTATAATAAAAATGCGAAATTTTCAATATGAACAATTGGTTTATATTGAAAAGAGTGTTTTTCCCCAACAACAAAAAGAAAAGGTTTGTTAGAAGAGATAAATACTCTCTCAAACCTTTTATCAAATAGTTAGCAGGCTTTACTTAAAGAAGCATTAAAGGTGGTAAAAAAAAGTTAACCCATATACAACCAACAAAGAAAGACAATAAATCATCTTCCAAGCGCAAACACAAACACAAACACAAACACAAATACAAACAAAACGCATAAACCATAAACAAAACACAAAACTCACAATAAACACCTAAATGTATCAGTAAAACAGAGCATAAGAAGGGGGATTTGAAAATAGGAAAGAAGAACGATACCATCACAGGTAAGGACACTTCTTTGATGGTGACAACCACAACATAAGAGATAAGCAAACGAGAGAGGACACTCCTTATTGGACCATAAGCGAAGAGGAATGTTAATTCTAATAGCCCAGACCACTCGCCCATATATATTGTCCGCTTTGGGCTTTGGGCCCAACCCAAACCTTCACGATTTGCTTTTCCTAGCTTAACTAGAAAATCACATCTTAGGGGGAGAGGTATCCATACCCTTATAAGGCATACTTCATTCTCCTTTCCAACCGATGTGGGATTTTACACTATTCACCCCCTTAGGGCCCATCTTAGCTGGTACAATGGGTCGAGAACCGGCTCTAATACCATTGTAACAGCTCAGTTCACCCTCCCATAGATATTGTCCGCTTAGTGCTTTGGGCCTAGCCCAAACCCTCACGATTTTACTTTTCCTAGCCTGACTAGGAAAGCGCATCTTATAGGGGAGACCTAGTCTCCTTTCAACAGCTCGGGTAGTAGCTCTGATATCACTTGTAACAACCCAGACCACCCACCTATAGATATTGTCCGCTCATAGTTTTGATTTTCTTAGCCCAGCTAGGAAAACGCATCTTTTAGGGAGACCTAGTCTCCTTGCTGCCTAGCAGCTGGGGTACTAGCTCTGATACAATTTTAACAACCCTAATGACCCCTCTCATAGATATTGTCTACTTTGGGCTTTGGGCTCAGCCCAAACTCTCACATTTTTCTCTTCCTAACCTAGCTAGAAAAACGTGTCCTATGGGGGAGACCTAATCTCCTTTGCTGTATGCGGCTTAGGTACTGGCTCTAATACCATTGTAACAGCCCAGACCACCCTCCTATAGATATTGTTCACTTTAGGCTTTTAACCCAGCCCAAATCCTCACGATTTTCCTCTTCCTAGCCCGGCTAGGAAAGCACATCTTATGGGGGAGAGGTATCTATACCCTTATAAGGCATACTTCGTTCTCCTCTCCAATCGATGTGGGAATTTACACTATCCACCCCCTTAAGGCCCAGCCTAGCTGGTACAATAGGTTAGGAACCGGCTCTGATACCATTGTAACAACCCAGGCCACCCTCCCATAGATATTGTCCATTTTGGACTTTGGGCCAGCCCAAACCCTCACAATTTTACTCTTCCTAACCTAGCTAGGAAAACACGTCTTATGGGCAAGAGGTATCCATACCTTTATAACGCGTACTTCGTTCCCCTCTCCAACCGATGTGGGATTTCGTAATATTCACCCCTTTAGGGCCCAGCCCTCTTTAGGGCCTAGCTCTGATACCATTATAATAGCACAGACCACCCTCCCATAGATATTATCTGCTTTGGGCTTTGGGCCTAGCCTAAACCCTTACGGTTTTTCTTTTCCTAACCCAATTAAGAAAATGTGTCTCATGGTGGAGACCTAATCTCCTTTGCTACCTAGCAGCTCGGGTACTAGCTCTGATACCACTTGTAACAGCCCAGACCACCCACCCATAAATATTGTCCGCTTTAGGCTTTGGGACCAGCCCAAACCCTCAAAGTTTTGCCCTTTCTAGCCCAGCTAGGAAAACGCATCTTAAGGGGAGACCTAATCTCCTTTGCTGCCTAGCAGCAAGGGCACTGGCTCTGATACCATTGTAACAGCCCAGACTACCTTTCTATAGATATTTTCCGCTTTAGGCTTTGGGCCCAACCCAAACTCTCATGTTTTTGCTTTTCCTAGCTCAGCTAGGAAAACGCATCTTAGGAGGAGAGGTATCCATACCCTTATAAGGCTTACTTCGTTCTCCTCTCCAACCAATATGGGATTTCACACTATCCACTCCCCTTAGGGCCCAACCCTCTTTGGTCGGGAACTGGCTCAGATACCATTGTAATAGCCCAGACCACCCTTCCATAGATATTGCCCGCTTTGGGCTTTTGGCCCAGCCCAAACTCTCACGATTTTGCTCTTCCTAACCTAGCTAGGAAAATGGGTCTTTTGGGGGAGACCTAGTCTCCTTGTTGCCTAGCAGCTCGGGTACTAGCTCTAATACCATTTTAATAGCCCAGATGACCCTCCCATAGATATTGTCTGCTTTGGGCTTTGGGCCTAGCCTAAACCCTCACGGTTTTGTTCTTCCTAGTATAACTAGGAAAACGTGTCCTATGGGGGAGACCTAGTCTCCTTCGTTGCATGCAGCTCGGGTACTGGCTCTGATACCATTGTAACAGTCCAGACCATCCTCCCATAGATATTGTTCACTTTGGGCTTTGGGTCCAGCCCAAACCCTCACGGTTTTGTTGTTGTTAGCCCAGCTAGGAAAATGTGTCTTATGGGTGAGAGGTATCCATACCCTTATAAGGTGTACTTCGTTCTCCTCTCCAACCGATGTGGGATTTCACACTAACTTCGTTCCCCTCTCCAACCGATATAGGACTCTCACAATCTACCCCTTAAGGCCCAGTCCTCTTTTGGGCCCAGCCTAGCTGGCATAACGAGTTAGGAATTGGCTCTGATACCATTATAACAGCCCAGGCTACTCGCCCATAGATATTGTCTGCTTCGGGCTTCAGCCCAGCCCAAACTCTCACAGTTTTGTTCTTCTTAGCCTAGTTGAGAAAATGCGTCTTATTGGGGAGAGGTATCCATACCCTTATAAGGCGTATTTTGTTCTCCTCTCCATCCGACATGGGATTTCGCATTAACGGCTAACACAAAAATGAAAAGAGGTTCATTTTTGTGTTAATAACCGAATTGAAAATGACGCCATTTGTTGTTAAGGTAAACAATGTCGTTTTCTATTAAGTTAGAAGAAATATACCATTTGGTTAGGATTAAAAAACCCGTTGCCAGATGGTTTTTCATTGCCATTTGGATTTACATTTGGCTAACATAATTATATATAATATATAAATTATATGTTAGAGTACGAAATTTTTATATAATGAATAGATAATTATTATTAGATGGAGTAATATAAACATTACATAAGTAAGATGTGGGAAAATTTATATATAATTTAATATTTCATAAATCATTATACTAGTTACCATTATTATGTATACATTTATATAACATTATATTAATTAGCATATATGATACTAATAATAATAGCAATTTAATTAAAAATAAATTGCAATATAGTAGAAAATGGAAATCAATATTAAATGTTAATATAATATTTTAAAATAATATTTAATATTATTCAAAATGACTTTAACAACAATTTCATTTCAAAGATTACTATATGATGTTAATGAGAAGGATTGTATAACTGTAAAAATAAATTTAGTTAAGAAAATTACCATTTAACCTTTTTATTAATCTTTTTTAACATATATGATTTCATAACTTTATGTGATCTCACAAAATTCTATTTATTATCTATAATTTCTATCATGACTTATGTTTTTGATATTTTATAAAAATTTTGTAAAATTTAAAAATCTGTCAAAAAATGATAATAATAGCGACAGTTTTTTATTTTGGTAGGCAAATGTTAGACATTTTGCAACAAATTGTGAATTCGTCATCAAATGTTTTAGCCTATAAAAAAAAATCTGAGACAATGTTATTTATTCAATGACAAACAATGTCATCCCAACATCTGGTTAATGAAACAAACTCGACCCCCTCTCCTATATCATCTCCTGAATTCTTTCGGCCTCTCCTCTCTCCCATGTGATTTTTCTTCCCTTTTACTTATCTTTGTCCACTCATCTTCTTTCATCTTTTTGTCTTGGTTTTGTCCTCCATCATCTCCTTGCAATTGTACTTGAGCTGGTAAGTAGTTCTAGATTTGTTCAAGTTTTTTTTTCTTCTTTCATTGTTATTTTTAAATGTTATGGTTATCATCAGTTTTAGGGTGAGTTGTTAAGTTTTTTGCATGCATTGAGATTGTTAATAGTTGAATGGTTGTTTTCATGTGTTAATGTTAGTGAAGAAAAGGAAAAGAAAGAATTTTTGATGTTAGTTTGGGTTGAATTTTGGCTGCCTATAAGGTATTTGATGAAAGTCCTCTAATGTTTTAAGTGTTCTGTTTTGATAAGAAATGAATTACCTTTCCATGCATGCTTTGAGGCTTTTGTTTTTAGTGCTTTGTTTTTAGTGTCCAAAACATTCAAGAAATGTTAAAAGATTGAATTGTTAATGTTATTTGATTTTTCTGTTTTTACTATTCAAAACATTGAACTTTAGAGATATAAAAGAACTTATGATACATATTTGAACTTCTTTTAATCAAGAAAATTGTTATCCTTTTATTGATTTAAGCGTATGACAAAAAAAGGTAATTAAATTTAAAATTATATTCATTTTTTGATTTATAGCTTATATATGATCTAGAACTTTCTTGCCAAGTTTCATCCTTAATAGTATCCCTAACTTAATTATTAAAATTCTACTAAAGGGTGCTACCAATATAGATCATATGTTATTGGCATTGTCGTACATCAAGAACTCTCGCATTATATCATCATCCATCTATTTAGAAAAATAACGTAAAGGAATGCTTCTTTTTGCAAAAGACATATGCCTTGTAGTTTTCTTATATTAGGTTATAGTTTATCAATAGTTATCCATTATATTTAAATGTATTTATTGACACATACTATAAATTTGACACATATATGACATAATAAAAATTGTAATTGCATTGAATTAAATAAGCAATATCAATCAAGAATTATACTAAACAATTAATAATTATGATAAAGCAACTAATCCTTATAAAATACCATCAAAAGAAATGCCTTAAAAACTAAAATTATTCATTCCAAGCATCTTAGTATACAAAGATCCTAATATCATCAATTGGTAAGCCATTATGAAATATGCACCTAAACACTTCCCTTCTTTTATACTCTACTAAAAAAATTATACCACTATGAAAGACGATTATTGACAATGAGTATTTCAATCTTTATAAATAACTTCCTCTTTAGAGGCAATAGTGTGAAGCCTTATATTTGGAACACAAATGTTCAAGAATTATGACATAAGTAGTTGACATATAAATCCTTATATCTTCTATAAGGAGTACATGATACTTCTACAACTCCTTAGTTGGTCGATACATAATTAAAAAAGATTTATAGATGAAAGTGTAAAGGAAGTTTACATGTCTAATGGAATTTTAATACTTAAAAGAAAAATATGTCAAAATTCATTTTTTAAATTGTTTATTATTCTTTCTTGGGATGGGATAACTCTTTTTTTTAAGTGTTTGGTGTGTTTATTCCTCTATTTTTTGTTCTACCTGTGAGTGTTTTCCATATATTACTATAGTGAATGTGTGTAGAAATAGTACTGATTATTTCGATATAGGTTACGTGTCTTGAATGAGTTTATTGAATGTGAACATATATTAGAAACTTTGCTTTACTACTACCTATAAGATGTTCGAATAAAGTTCACTTTGAATCTCTAATGTCTCTCTTAGATTTGGGTCCTCTCATTTCTCACTCTCCGTTGAATTTTTCCTCACTCACAAACTATTATGAGCCCATCCCTACGGCAAAGTTGTTAAAATTTTATTAACGGTAAGCTACTAGTTATGTGCGTAAAAATTGTAGTTATAACCATTATCTACAGTTTAATTCCTAAGACCTAACTTTATGAACAAGCATATTATATTAAATACAAATTTGTCTTTTTCTAGACCATCTTTTGTGTTATACAACGTCGATAATCGTCTAACCTCATCCTTTTTCTTTGGAGTCTGTGGTTGTCCATCCATCTAGGTAAGTTGTCTAACTAATGTCCACCATATGTTTTAGTTTAATAGTACGTGATTTGTGTTTAGGTTTTGTGTGAATGCAAAGGAGGTGTTGGTTTTATGTTGTTGTTTGTAATATTCTTAGAATCATTGATGGTATATATACTGGAAACCTATGATGTAACTCCCATGAGGCTTATTGGTAAAATATTCCATGAGCCTAGGAGTCACAGCAAGAAGTCCCTTTCTCGATTCAAAGGTGTAAACAACACCACATACCTTAGTGTTTGTTTTAATTCGAGCTTAGTATACAAACTTGACGTAAAAAAATTAAAGAAGTAGTAACTTATATAGTCACATAAAAATCACAATGATTTGAGGCATAATAAAGCTATAAGATGATATATAGGTTGGAAACATATAATGCCACTTCCATATGACTTATCGATGAAATATTCCACCAGCCTAGGAGTCACAGTGAGAAGTTTCTTTATTGATTCATAGGTGTAAATAATGCTACATACCTTAGTCTTTCTTTGAATTCAAACTTAGGTAATGAACTTGTACTAATTAAGTTATATAAAACTAGAATTGCATTTAATAATTCAGTTATTTACTTTTAATTATATAGCTAGATTGATAAAACTTAGATGTCTCATCAGAAATGGTCTACTAAATATGTAGGAGCTAATATTTTAATGCAATTTGTAAAAGATCAAATAGTTGATGAATGACTTATTCTTAAGATACTTTCCTACTAAACCATGACTACAAAGGCTTTTTATGTTAACAAAAACAACCATAGGTATAAGGTGGCATAAAGAGAAACACATTGATGTTAACATTAAGCATCATTCAGCAGACTCAATGGCATGGAAAGACTTTGATAGAAAGTGTCCATGATTTGCACGAGATTATTGTAATGTTTGACTTGGATTAACCTTAGATGGATTTAATTGTTTCGGCATTATGAGTATTTCTTATAGCATGTGGTTGGTAATTCTAGTTCTATACAATTTACCTCCATGGAAATGTATGAAGGAGCCTTTTATGTTATTTTCTTTGCTTATTCCAGGACCTATTGCTCCTAGTAAGGACATTGATGTATGCATCCAACCATTAATTGATGACTTAAATGATCTATGGGAGGTTGGATTACAAACTTTTGATGTTGATCAAGGTGAAACATTTATAATGCACGCCGCTATTTTATGAACTAGAAATGATTTCCCAGCTTATAGGAATTTGTCTGGGTGGAGCACTAAAAGATATATAGCTTATCCTGCGTGTAACCATCAAACTTACTTAATGAGGCTACGAAGTAAAACATGTTATTCGGGACATGCTCCTTACTTGGAACATGGGCATAGATGGAAAAGAAGCAAATTGTTTAATAGCAAAGTAGAATTGTGTGAAGCTTTTTTTACAATTGTCTGGTGATGATATGATTTGCTAGTTATCACATTTGGGTGACATTACATGTAACACTGGACTATTTGAGCCCTTTTTTGTATTGGTATATACTTGGAGATACTACTGTATATTGATATATACATGGTTGTATATGAGTTCAAAATCTTATTGAATCCTTTCGGTATATATGCCGGTGATATATAATGTTATATGCCTTTATATAAACTTAGAGTTCATCAATATGCGAAATCTTGGAGATTTCTGACATATAAGCTTCTAAGTGTGTAAAATTAGGTCCAGTGGATGGATAAGGCCATGGTGGCCAAGTTAAATGTGTTCTTGATGCCTTAGAGGTGATTAGACATGATTTATAGACCTATTAGACACTTAGAAAGCTTAATTGAAAAGGTTGATGTACATAAGGGATTTAAAAATAGTTTTTCAATTCTTGGAATATAAATATGTAATTTTATAAAGTTAAGGGGCTTAATTATAATTTTCAAAAGTTCAGGGACCAAAATGAAAATAAAGTTTTGGTCATACTCAGATTTTGGGCTTAATAGCAAATTTAGGAAAAGTTTCAAAGGTATAATGGTAATTTCATATGAGCTAAGGGCCAAAAGGTAAATTCACTATGTTTGGTTAAAGAAGAGTCAATATTCTAGACCATTCTTCCTTATGTGTGGCCGTGCACCCCACCATTTGGCATTAAAATACTTTGCTTTAGTTAAAAGAAAGGAGAAGAAGAACACTTTCGGCCATAACCCAATTTCACCTTTTTTTGTTATTTTCCAACTCAAACCAAGGTGTTCTAAGTTAATTTGGGATAAAGGAACTCAAATCTATCATTAAATTTGAGAAATTCTCAAAGGATTATAGGATATCACCAAAGGAAAGTTTAGGTAAATTTTATCTCATCTCTCTCTACATTATGATTTTGAGTTTGGTGTCACGACAACAGATGAGGTTATTGGCGATGAAATTAAACGTCGCTAAACATTAAAAATCATCGCAAATAATAATTTATTATGAAAACTAATTATCACACCCAATCATCTGTGAATCCCGGTAGTAAAACAACATCTACGACGTTTTAAGGGAATCGTCACAAAAAGGTTTTTTCTGACACAAGAAATTCGTCGATAAAAAATATAACCGACGAGAACAAAGAATGTTGTTCACAGGGTTTTGCAACATTTTTGTTTCGTAGCTAAAAGTTTTTCCCTACTAAACTGTTTTTGTAGGTAATTATTATTAGTGACGATTTATTTTTTATAGCAGAATAGTTTTAACTACTAAGTTTTTGTTGTATTTAAATATTTTTTGGAGACATTCCTGCAAACATAGGTAACACCATATTGTGACGATTTCTTTTTAGTAGCTAATAGTTTTTCGTGATGATTATGTTTTTTAGCAGAATAGTTTTAGCTACTAATTTGTTGTTGTAGTAAATGTTTTTAGAGACATTTTTGTAAGCATATATAATAACTTCTTGTGATGATTTTGTTTTGGTAGCTAATATTATTTAGTGACAAAATTTAGTTTTAATTTAAATATTATTATAATTGTTAAAAACAATTTTATTTTAATTTATTACAATTGTGATGCCAGTTTGAAACATAAATTAGTTAAATTTTATAATTAATTTTGGTGACATATTTTTTAAATAATAATAGATTAAAATAAAATAAGCATATAAAATGGAATGCATTTTATATAAAAAAATATTTACACATCATTTACAAACTAAGAGTCCTCATCTAAGTCGCTACTACTAATATACACAGAACCTAGAAATTGTTTGACCTCTTTTTAAGCTTTTTCACTTCTTTTACATTACGTTCTATCTTCTCTTCCGTACATTGTAACTTAGCCTCCAGTGCCTGGTTCTCCTCTTAAAGTGTCGTGATATATGCTGGTCGTGATGAAGATGCACCAATAGGCTTAGGGTGACACCCAAGACCTTTGATATAGCCTGATCTTGTACCAAGGATATTATTTTGAATGTTATTGACATTGGGCTGATTCCCTTTAGACAATGACATTTATAACAGCTCATGCATCATTTCCTACAATTTAAATTATAAAATTGAGTTAACTACAAAATTATTACTTACTATTACTTAGAAAAATAAATTGTAATATTAATTTGTTTATACTTACATATTTACTTTGTGCCTCTTCAGATGTCCAGCCTAGACCTTCCTTATAGGCGTGTGCTTGTACAGTATGATCTTATCACACTCTTGTCCTTAGAGTTGTGTTTGACTCTATTATATGAATTTTAAAAATTATAACCAATTAGAATTTAGTGTATTAAGAAATAGAATAATAAATTAAAAATGCTAAACTTATAAATTCTTATCAGACGACAACAAATGATCTGAAGCCGGTGTTATGAGGAGTCTTCAAATTTTTGTTCTGTTCACCTTCACTTTCTCACACTTTTCCCAAATTAAGAGAAGTAGTCATGAAATGTATAAATAAAATTAATGGAAGGAAAATATGAAGAGAAAAAAAAACTTGAACCTTCACTAAGGGCCAATAATCACACATTTGACTCCAATTTTTCGGAGTCACCTGTTCCGGAACATGTCTCCTTGCCTCTTCATCGGAAGGGAAAGACTGGTATTATTTATCAAATCTATATCGATGATCCTTCACCCTTTGTTTCAACAATGAACTAACACTGATATCAACAATAATTGAGCTTCATCTATGAAGAAGAAAACGTATAAGTTGAGTTATTATTTTTGTTAAATAAAATTGCAAGACATATAATTAAATAAATTGAAATATTATCGAAACTTCATCCAAAGCATTTTGGAGCAAGTTGTCTTCCTTCAACTGCCTGACATATAAGAGGCAAGGCAACTCATTCCTTATAACGACACCCAACTCACTGACCAATTTTGCATATTGAATCTTATCAACGAGCGACATTGCATAGGGTCAATCAGTACAGATAACTTGCTGTTCATTGCAACATTCATCTGTCTTACCTCTACCTCATTTTCTAATGCTAGTATTGGAACTTAAACAAAAAAGTTCATAATATGAAAAATACATTAAACATGTAATGAGTAATTCTAGAATTAATGTAACTTTGTATGATTAACAATAACAGATTGTGTGATTAACAATAACAGACCTGAAGATCCTTCATGACTAGCAAATGATGATGGTAAAGGTTGCTGTTGGCTTTCTTCTTTCGATGATGCATCTATTGGTTATTCTGTGGGAGGAATGTCTTCGATTGTTACCACCCTCTTTCCTTTGTTTCTACCAAGTGCTATTATAATGAACCTGTGTAAATTGAAATATGAACATAACTTATAATCTTAACTCAAACATTAATTTTCACACAATATAAGGAGATCTGTAGTCAAATACTAAACATTTGGCATAACGTTCCGGAAAAACATAAGTGAAACATTAAAAATATGTATCTACTCATCGTAAATTAATATAAGTAAAACATCAACAACATAAGACAATTAAGAACATAACATTTCAAACAGTACAAAAATTTATTTACATTCAATCATTATGATCAAGATTTTGAAAATCATCATCTTTAAGTAAATTATCGTTGGATTCTTCATCACTAATATATTCGAGCAAAGTATCATCATTGTCATTGAAGTAATCTGGAGTATAGTCTTCTTCTGTTTGTAAGATAAGATGGGCTTAGACTTCATCTAGTTGAACTATGTTAGGCTTAACATCTCTCCTATAAAATTATGATATATCTGCATCTTCTATTGGAATGCCTTTGTTATTTAACTCTAATCCAATATCTTGATAGACTTCATCTATATACTCATCCAATTGACCAATATCCCTTTCATAAAAATCAAAGACATTTCTTTACCGAAACTTTTGAACAACCTTCCAATTGCTACCCAATACAGTTTTGTTAGCGTAGCAAACTTGTTTGGCTTGACTTGTAAGGACAAACAAATCATTATCATACCATGACATACTAACATTTATGTTAGTAACGTGCCCATTCACTCTTATATCAGTTAGATCAAACCATTTGCATTTAAGTAGAACAACCTTCTTATCTTTGATCTATTATTTCAGAGATGACGTCGTAGAAGTCAATGATTTCATTGTCATGACATCCTTCAATGACATCCACACTATTTTGACTTCTAACTTGACTATCTCAATCTTGTATATGAAATCTCACCCCATTAACAATGCCACCTATGTATTTCTTCCCACAAATATGAGGCCTACATGCCAAACTATGTAATTTTGTTGTTGCTTCTTGCACATTACGATTATGTAATAATATCATCTGTACACAAATTAAAAATAAATATGAGGATTAGACATAGTATAATATTTTTATAATATGTAATAAATATGAAACTTACTCGATTTCTAAATCATAATAAAAACTTCTGTCTATGTCTTTCTTCAAAATGAATAATCACTTTGCTGTGAATTGTGTCTTTGTGCTCTCTTTTTTAAAAAATAGAATGACAGTAAGATCTCAGAGTTAACAAAACAAATTGTAATATGATTATTTGAATGAAAAGGAATATACATACTCCATGTATGTATCGATGTTCTCGTAATTGTTCAAAAGATACCAATGGGCAATTTCGAATTCATCTTTAGTTAACTCGATATATTTACCCACACCAAGTAACCTAACTTTTTGGGAGAAAATAGACAATCCACCATCGTCATTAAAATAAAAGTTACGTTCTGGTCTATTAAATCTTTTCTCCACATCAGTTAAGTACATTGAACAAAAGGTCAAGCATTTATGTTCTATGTAAGCCTCTGCAATAAAGCCCTCTGGTCGAGCTCTATTACATACATAATGCTTAAGAGAGCATAAAAACCTGAACATAACAGCTATTAACTTAGGAATTGTTACAAACAAATAATATAGAAAAAAACTTTTTGAATTTAATATGACTTACCTTTTAATTGGAAACATCCATCAAAATCGAATCTGTCCATAAAGTTTTGTTTCATATGGATAGTGAATTATCAAATGAACCATAACATTGACAAATGATGGGGGAATAATAATTTAAGCTTACATAGAATTGATGCTATGTCTTTTTCCAATTTACCAAGCTTTCAACTTTAAGTGTCTTGTAACATAATTGCTTAAAAAAGTCTCCCACTTGACCCAAAGTAACAGACAAATCCTTCAATAAAAACCCTCTTATTTTAACAGGAAGTAGTAATTATAAAAGTACATGAAAATCATGGCTTTTCAACCCTGACACTTTTCCCTCTTCAACATTCACACAACGACCTATATTAGATGCATACACATCAGGATATTTAATTGATTGGAGGAACTGGCAGAATGATTGTTTCTCACTTTTTGACATGTTGTAACAAGCAGGGGGAATAAAATATGATCCATCATCTCTTCATTTTAAATGAAAATTCTTTTTAATATTCATATCTTCCAAGTCTAGTCTAGACTTAATAGTGGCTTTGGATTTCTCATCAATTCCTATGACAATCCCTAAAAGGGACTCACAAATGTTTATCTAATATGCATGACATCAGGATTGTGCCTTAATAGTAATTGCTTCCAATATGGCAAGTTAAAAAATAGGCTTTTTTTTGTCCAATTCAGTTCAATATCATTTCTCTTACGCTTTTTATTACTTAGGTGTTTAGCAAATGTAATGTCATCCAAATGTAACAGCTGATAAACAATATCATCACCGGAAAACTACATCAGAGCTTCACCCAACTCTATTGTGCCATTAAACTGTTTACTTCTTCGCCATCTATGCCCATGTTCCAAATAATGATAATGATATATATAATATATTTTACTTTATATCCTTCTTGAATATGTTTGATGGTTACATATAGGACAAGCCACAAATTCCTATAAGTTGGGAAATCATTTATAGTCTACAAGACAACAGCATGCATTGTAAATGTGTTGCCTTCAATAATATCAAAAGTTTGTAATCCTAATTCCCATAGATCGTTTAAGTCATCAATTAAAGTTTACATATATATATTGATGTCTTTACAGGAGTAATTGCTCCTGAAATAAGCAAAGACAACAATATAAAAGGCTTCTTCACACACTTTCATGAAGGTAAATTATATAAGACTATAATCACCGGCCACATGCTATATGAATTACTCATATTACCGAAAGAATTAAATCCATCTGAGGCCAATTCAAGTCGAACATGACAATCATCTTGTCCAAACCATGGGAACTCTCTATCAAGATCTTTCCATGCCATTGAGTTAGCTAGCTAGTGCATAATGTTGTCATCAATGCATTTCTCTTTATGCCATCTCATATCTATGGTTGTTTTTGTTGACATAAAAAATGTTTTTAATCATGGTTTAATAAGAAAGTATCAAAGGATTTTATTTGGTGTCTTTTTCCCTCTTCCATCAACCACCCACCTCCTTGATGTACCATAAATAGGACACTCTTAAAGATATTTTGTTTCCTTTCAAAAAGGAACAAAGTTATACTTACAAGCATGAATTGAAATATATCCCGATCTAGTGTCTCTTAACAGTCTCTTGGCATCATAGTAAGATTTCGACAACTTATATCCGATAGGTATTGCATCGTTTAGTAAGTCAATTAACATGTCAAAGGACTTGTTATGCCATTTATTATAAACCTTCAAATGCAATAACTTCACAACAAATGATAGTTGAGAAAAATTAGAGCACTCGAGATATAATTATTCTTGAGCAACTTTCAATAACTTCCTAAAATTATCTTCTATAATACTACCAATTATGTTAGGCATTCCTTTTTCATTTATAGACTCCATATAATTTTGATAATCGTCTAACATCCCATCATCACCATCATCATTCACATCACAATCATCAACATCATTATTGTAACTGTCATCATAAAATGTACCGCC
>JAOSBO010000095.1:9341-21424 GCA_027563915.1 Erythroxylum rotundifolium | reverse complement strand
ATCCCATCATCACCATCATCATTCACATCACAATCATCAACATCATTATTGTAACTGTCATCATAAAATGTACCGCCATTTCTACTATAACTTACTTCCTTACATTCACCATGATAAAGCCATGGACTAGAATTTGTCTATACCTCAAATCAACACATTATATACTACAGCTTGACTTTGCAAGTTGACATTTAAACAATCAATGCATGGACAACGAATACTACATTCATCACCTATTTGATCTTTTACAAATTGCATAAAACTCTTAACTCCTTCAACATATTCATTTGACCATTTTAGATGACACATCCAACTCTTATCCATTTAGCTATACAATAAACGAAAATAATAGAGTTATAACATACATTTTTTGTTTTATATTACAATAAAAAAACCTATGTTTATACTAGTCTATACAGTCAACAACATTGTATCAGTTCATATGCACCAATTTAGTAAACAATATACAACAAAATGAAATAAAAAATGATATATAAAATAATAATGGTTACTACTAATTTGTATATCTGAAGATGTCACATGAGTTCTGCAGTTTTGACTCCAACCGAATAGAGGAACAAAAAATATGTAAATAAACCGTATACACAATCAGCAACTAAATATAAAATATCTTCTTCATTGTACAGCATAATAAAGGACATTGAACATTTTGATAATTGCTTCTCAATCAGTGAAGACTTGGTAACTTTAAGTCATCTGAGACTATATGTTTATTGATTTGTCAACTAAGAAAATGAGATGGGAAGTAAACAATAATGATTAATGCCTTTGTCTCAAAATCAAAATCATAAATGAGAATGCCCTTTTCATTCTTTATGCAATGCAAATTGATTTGGGAAGTAAGTATATGGACAAGATCAAAAAAAAATTTGTGGTTCAGTATTCTAAAAAAATTGCTTTTCATTGATATATAGAACATGCTTATTAACATTAATTTAATTTAGAAAGATAATATGTTTTGATTTGGTGGATAAACTTTAATTATTTTTTATTCTTTCTCCACTTTCAATATTAGGAATGGATTAAACTTGTTAATGAAAGAAAATTCATAGTCCTCTTGATAGGTTGATTTCTTTGTTATTTGTTATGGTTATGTTTTATTTGTTATATCTTTTATGCATTTTATGGATAATACTATATTTCTGTAAATCAATAATATAGTCATGTCTATTTTACTTTAAATTCTAAATTTTTCTTATGATACAAACTACACAATAGATTTTTAAAATTTTAGTAAGTGTAACTTTCATATCATTAGGCACATTAAAGATAAACTAGACTACATTCACTTATCAATGAATTTGGAGTTGAACAAATCATTATTTAATTCTAAATTGACATTTACAGATTAATCAAGGAATGTCGACATGGAGACTAGTTTTGGATGGCCATAATTCATTCTGTTAGGAGGAATGTGGAAAAATTTCTCCCTACTAAAAAAATTAAACAATGCAGAAAAAATCTCCACTTCATACACTAATCATTGTTTGCCTTCTATGGTCGATCTTCTGCTTCAAGGTGTTTAGTATCGTCCAAACAACATCACTTTCCTTATTATGTACATATCATTTTCTTGTATGAAGCTATTATATATATCCACATTTGATGGTATATACTACATGTTGTTTTAGGCTTCCTTGAGTCTCAAAGATGACATATATGCCCGTAGAGGCGGGAACGATGTCAAAACAGTCCGTAAAAGATTAGGGAAATCAGTTGTTTTGGAAAATTCATCAATTCCACTTGCATCGTCTGCTCATTCACGTATGCATGTCACTCCAATTTTGGTTCATTTAACAATTTACTAATATGGTAATATCTAAGTTATATATTAATTATGTTTTAAGTATTAAATTTAGCGACTCATTCACTGTATCCTCTACAAGTTTAGCTATAGTGGAAAAGTTGTTGCAAGAGGGTGTGAAAAACCCTACACTTGAGGGAAGAACTATTACTATTTCAATTGGTGCCTTCGAACGTACAAGGACCCTTCTTGGGAATCCAGACATCGGGGACTCATTTACCTTTATCAACTCTCATGTCACTTGAAATCTAAATAAATAATAATATCATTGTTATTTGTTGATGCAATCAAATGAACTCAGCTTTAAAGTTTATTTATGGTTGTATCTGTAAAAATTTGTCAAACAACCTCTCTATTAGTTAGGGGTCAATCTTTGTACTATTGAATATGGGCTGTTATTATTCTGGTTCTATGACTGTATAAATTGTTAAACTTTTAATTTAAAGTCATACTACTCCATATATCATATTATTATATTGATCAAATTATGTAAAATTTTTAACAAATTTAAGCAATGTTAGTAAATATTAATGATTAATTAATACTACTATTTAACACTTAAAATTATTTTGTGAAATTTTTTAAATAATACATTGTAAACATTCAAAACAAAACTCCAATAAAACATACCTTAACTATGATAGATTATAAAAATGTTAGCTTAACAATTTTGAAAATTGTCAACCATTTGGTGACGATTTTCAGAAATCGTCACTAAATGGTAAATTCGTCAATAAATGTATATCCTTTTTCGACTATTTACGAAAATCATCACCAAATATTGACCTTTTTGTCATGCTTCGAAATATAGTCAACAAATATTGACCTTTGGTGATGATTTCTTGGATTAGTCACGAAGTGTTTGATAAGCTATAGTGACAATTTAAAAAAATCATCACCATATGTCTATTTTGCAACAAACATATGCAGTCGTCACTCATTGTGCAATATTTAGCGTTTTGCGGTGATTTATCTTATGCATCACAAAATGTTTTGCGTTTTGTCATGCTTTTCGTTTTGGTCGCTAAAGTCTTAGTTTTAATGATGATTGTTTTAAATCGTCACAATATGTTGACTTTTGGCGACGATTTTCTAGACGTCGCAAAAGAAAACATCGGTAAATGTATTATTTGTTGTAGTGTGTTAAGATATGTTGTTCTCCATGCTCGATTATGCATGAAATATGGTTTAGATGAATGAAATTAGACATGGAGAAGTCTCCTTAAGCCAAAACTAAGATGGCCTCTTTTTGCTGAAAGTTTGTGAAATTTTGAATATCTTTTGAAATTGATGGCTTAGATGAATTCTATAGTGTTAATTGTATATGTATAATGTGAATTGATGATGAAAAATGAGGAAGATGTACATTGGAAAGAGGCTTTCAAGTTCATGACTTTAGGTGTTTGATAAATTGCCTAAGTGAACTTGACTTAAGATTTAAGTATTGTAATGACGTGTATTGGAAAGAAGTTTTCATGTTTACTTAGAGTAGACTTGAATTTTTGCATAGATTGGTGAGTAATGACCTAATGTGCTTGGATAAAAATGTGCTTAATTATGCTTTGAAATATGTAAGTATTGGATCAAAGGCATCAAATGACTTAGAAAATGCAAAAGAAAGAGTATGCGAATAATAAGGAAAGTAATCATATGAGAAGCTTAATGGTCCAATCCTATAGCCTAAAAATAGTGGTATTGAGTTTTATACACTTATCTGATGGTGTATAAATATGAGACACAGGTTTGAGTAGTAACATTGCATATTGTATGTATAAAGGCTCGGGAGCTATGGAACAAAGAGCTTGTACTGAGGATTGTTGAAGTCAAGGGAGTGTACACCTTTTAAGGTGAGTTGGGGAAAACATATCTCTCAAATGGGATTAGGACAACCCAAGACATGCATAATGACTTGTATGTGAATTTTGAACCTAAGTAATACATAGTAGAATTGAATCTCAAATAGATGCTAGTATAATCATATATTTAATAAACAACATTGTTTTGAATAACTTTGCACTTTGAGTGAAAAAGATGACTTTCATTGCATGAAATAATGTTTTGGAACTTACATATACATAACCAAAATATATGATGCATGTATGTATTCTCTTTTGGCTTAGGGTCATAGTAAGGTTCAATTTTATCTATTGGACTGATCAATAAAGGCATGGTATCTTGCTTGATTTTGGTACTGAATATTTGTATATGATTTTCTTAATGATTGGTGAGGTAATGATTGTCCATTCGTGTGCTAGGTATAACATATTAAGCGACCCTAGTACCCTTATTGCTGATACATAAAAGTTGATACCTCGTATTGACACTTTTCCATAGGATTTACAAGTGATTGCACACCTAGAGGTCTAATCACCAATGAGGTCTTCACCTAGGGTCATTATGCTCTTGTCGATGGTAGACTGGACTCACCATAGATGAAATTCGAGCCAACACGGAGAAACGATGGGTCTGCACACTAGTTTGGCATATTAGTGGTGACACATAACTATTTTGGCCTATTCTGAGATTTGATTTTCTAATAAGATTTGATTTTACATATAATGCTTTTATGCTCTTGTATACAAGAATTGGAACCTATGTTCACTGAATGAGTGATTAATAAGTTAGGCCTATGTGGTTCCTACCCAGTATGAGATGAGTCATAGACTAAACTTATATGTTTCTATGTTATGTATGTTTACTTTATAGGTGGTTATATACATATTAGATGCAGAAAACTGTCCTCAGGTTATTTCGACTGTTTTGGTGTGTACTGGATTCTACTAGGTTTTTTTTTCATGCTCACTGAGTACATAGTATACTCACCCCCTCTGCTTTCCAACCATGCAAGTTAATTTGGTAAGCTTGAAGCTCTGAATGGTTCATGCAGTCTTTTGACATTTTCGGGGCTTTACCGCACGTGGGTGGGTAGCTCTGTTTTATGCTTTTGTTGTATAGTTGCTTATGATGATGTTGATATGCTTTATAATTTTGTAAATTATCATTTAAGTATCTTATGGTTTTTAAATGACCTATGTATAAACCTTTTGTATTATCGTTGATATTGCTCTTGGGTGGACTTTAAAGTCCAAAATTTGTGGTAGAGTTTTAATGTGAATATAGAAGTGCATTTAAAACTGATTTACAGGTGTTTTACTTGAGTTTTGGGATTTTAAAAATATAGTCTTTGTGTTGTCTAAATGTTTTTAAAGATATTCAGTTAGCCTTTCATAGTTGGATTAAAGGTACCGTGAGTATCCTTAGCCTGGGTATGCGGAGGTTGTCATATTCCTGATGTAGTTTCGGGTCATGATATTACACTTGGAAAACACCCATATAATAGAAAGCGAAAGAAAAATGTTATTGAGCTCAATTGGAATTAAAAAACATTTTTCAATTTGCTATATTGGAAGGAATTATTATTGAGACATTATCTTGATGTGATGAGTATTGAGAAAAATATTTATGAGAATATTTTAGGAACTATGATGGGAATTGATGGCAAATCAAAAGACACAATTAAGACTATACTTGACTTGAAAGACATGAATATAAAAAAAGACTGGTATTTGGAAAGAAGAGATGATGGCTCAATACATTATTCTCCCTGCTTGTTACAACATGTCAAAAAGGGAGAAACAATATTTTTGTCAATTTCTTAAATCAGTCAAGTTTTTTAATAGGTATTCATCTAATATAGGTGGTTGTGTGAATGTTAAAGAGGGAAGGGTTGAAAAGCCTTGATTGTTATGTAATTCTACAATTTTTACTTCCTATTTGAATACAAGGGAGTTTTCCAAGGGATGTATCTATAACTTTTGGTCAATTAGGTGAGTTTTTTAAGCAGTTATGTTGCAAGGCACTTAAAGTTGAAGAGCTTGACAAAATAGAAAAAGACATAGCTTTGATTCTATGTAAGCTTGAACTAGTATTCTCCCCTTCGTTTTTCAATGCTAAGGTTCATTTGATAATTTACTTACCATACGAAGCAAAATTTTGTGGACTGGTTCAATTTCTATGAATGCTCCCCATTGAAAAGTAATTTATATTAACTTTTACTTTATTAAAAGCTATTTGTTAGTAACAATTTCTAATATTTTATAATTTTGAAGTTTTAATGCTCTCTTAGGCGTTATGTATGTAATAGAGCTTGATCTAAAGGGTCTATTGCAAAGGTTTATATAGCGAATGAATGCTAGACATTTTGTTTGATGTACTTAAATGACCTCGAGACAAGATTTAATAAACTAGAACATAACTTTGAATTTGATCAAGATGCTGGCTTGTCAATTTTCTATTAAAAAGTAAGGCCACTTGGTGTCAAAAATATATGGAGTTAACTAAAGAAGAATTTGAAATCACCCATTGGTATACTTTAAACAATTGTGAGGAAGTCGATATATATATATATATATATATATATATATACTTTTGATTCAAAATTTCATATTTAAATTTTGTGATTGAATCTTATTTTCTGCTCTCCATTTAATTTTTTAAATAGAGAGCTCAAAGAGTTGATTTGAAGCAAGAGATTGCTAATGTTGAAGAAAAACATAAGCATAAGTTCTTATCATGTTTTAGGACTCAAGTAAGTTATATATTGATGGAATATTATGAACTTATGACAATTTATATTTTAGATTAACTTCTAATTTCATTTTTTCATACAATGATATGGTTACATAACTATAATATTCAAGACTCCACAATAACATTATATTCTTTAGCATGTGGCCTTATATGTGTGGGAAAATATGCAGTTAATGGAGTTAGATTTTACATACAAGATCGAGAGAGTCAAATTAGAAGCTAAAATTATGGGGTTGTTGTTGAGGGATATCATGAAGACAATTTTATTGACTTCTACGATGTAATCTCTGAAATAATAGAGTTGCACTACATCAAGGATAAGAAGGTTGCTCTATTTAAGTGCAAATGGTTTAATCTTACTAATATGAAAGTGAACAGGAATATTACTAGCATCAATGTTAGTAAGACATGGTATGATAATAACCCCTTTGTCCTTACAAGTCAAGTTAAGCAAGTTTTCTACATTAACGATACTATATTGGATTGGAAGGTTTTTCAAAAGTTTCAATACCAAAATATCTTCGATTTTTGGGAAAGGGATAATAGTTAAATGAGTGAGGATGGAGATGAAGTATATCAAGAGATTGAATCAGGGTTGAATAATGAATCCATTCAAATAGAAGATGCAGATATATCATCATTCCATAAGAGAGATGTTGATCCGAATATAGTAGACGAAGTACAAGCCAATCTTATCATAGAAAGAAATGAAGACAATACTGAGTATGAATTAAATGACAATGTTGATACTTTGGCCGAATATATTTGTGATGAAGAGTGCAATGATAATGTAATTAATGATAATGATTTTCAAGATTTTGATCTTGATAATTGAAGGTAAATAAATTATTTATATTTTTTGAAATGTTATGTTGATGTTTGAGTTATGTTAATTCGTATTATTGATATTTCACTAATGTTAATACGTATTGTTGATGTTTTGCTTATGTTTATGTGGAATGTTGGTGTTTGAATTATGTTTATGCAAATGTTGTTCTTTTAGTTATGCTTATGTCGAATGTTGGTGTTTGAATTATGTTATGCAAAATTATGGTATTTGATTTATATTATGCAGAATGTTGGTGTTTATGTTTATGTGGAATGTTGGTGTTTGCTTATGTTATGTGGAATGTTGGTGTGTGTTTGAATTATGTTATGTTGAATGTTAGTGTTTGAGTTATGTTTATGCTTAATGTTCATGTTTGAGTTATGTTTTTTTTTAAATGTTAATGTTTGACTTATCTTTATGTGGAATGTTCATGACTTAAATTAATGCAGAATGATGATGTTTGACTTATGTTTAAACATTTCATCTCTCAAGCAATTCTATATGGTATTTGGCTTTATTACTGTAAGTGTTCTTGGGGGAATGAATCCTTTTATTTTCCATCTCTTCTGCTGTCCATTTCTAGAGCTATATACAGCTGGGGAATTGGTCACTCTAATGACCATTTTGCTCGTCCTCTTCCTCATTTGGGGGACCTGTTACCTCCTTTATTTGGTCATAGTAGAAAGGTACCAAAATTGGTTCGCTGGTTGCATCCTCCTATAGGAAAGTTTAAACTCAACACTGATGCCTCTTATAATGCTCACATCGCAACCAGTGGTGTTGTTCTCAGGTCTGATTCTGGCCGGTTCATTAATGGTTTTTCGACTGTTCTTTCTGCTTCTGATGCTTTCAATGCCGACCTGATTGCTATGCAGATTGGTATCAAATGGTGCATTGAGGCTGGGTACACTAATGTTATTGTTGAAAGTGATTATTTGAAGCTGGTCACTATGCTAAATGGTGCGACCAACTCTCATCCTCTCTCAATCCTTAGGAAGACGAAGCAGCTTCTTCTCTCTAATGCTTCTTACAGTGTTCAGCATGTTTTTCGGGAAGGCAACCAAATGGCTCATTACTTAGCTCTCCTCAGTAGTTTGCATAGAACTAGTTTTATTTTTCATTCTTTTGATTCCTTGCCTTGTTTTCTTCAAAAGATTTTGTTGAGTGATTGCATGGGCATACCTCACATTAGATTAAGCATTAAACAATAGCTCTCCCTATTTTATAAAGGGATTGTATATTTTTTTGGGTATTCCCCTTGATTTTGAAAATTAATAAAATTACAGGTGGTTTCGCCCACCTTTCCTATAAAAAAAAATGTTTATGCGTAATGTTGATATTTCAGTTATAGATATTCAATATAATGGAACCTAGTAGAAACAAGGGAAAGAAGGTGGCAATTACACAAATTGATCCGAACCTTCAACAACTAGATCAATCCAACCCTATCAAGTAACAACCATCGAGTTCATCCACTAATGAAGCCAGTCAACAACAACCTCTATCTACCTCAACTAGTTTTGAGGGATCTTCATGCCTATTAATCTTTGCCACCTATAATTAGACTTATGCTCAAATATATATTTACATGTTTAATCTGTTTTTTTCTTATCATTATTCTTTTATTGTCATGTTCCAATACCGATATTAGAAAAAGAGGTAGTGGTATCACTAAAAGTTCTGAGTTGCAACGCATAAATGCTTCAATGAACAACAAGTTGTCTGTGCATATTGATACCACGCAAGGTCATCCTATTGACAAGACTCAGTCAGCTAAATTATCTAATAAGTTAGGTGTCACTGTCAAGACTGAATTGCCTTACCTTCAGCATGCCAAGCAGTTGAAGCAAGACAACTTACTACAGAATGCTTTGGATAAAGTTTCAATTATTTTTCCATTTATTTAATTATATGCAATTTCGGTTTACTTATTTAAAGATTAATTTAACTTTTACTTGTTGTTCACAAATGAAGTTCAATATCGTCAATATTACCCTAAAGTTTCTAGCTATGTGAATTCACTGTTGAAACAAAGGGCGAAAGATCATAATTATCGACTCCATAAATACTAAAAGTCTTTTCCTTTGGATGAGGAGGCAATGAGGCATTTTCCCGAATAGGTGACTTTAAAAAATTGAAGCAAAATATGTGATTATTAGCCTTTGCCAAGGTTAAGGTTTGTCTTCTTTCTCTTCACATTTGCTTCCATTAATCTTGTTACACAATTTAATCACTATTTCTTTTCTTTATTTAGGAAAATTATGAGAAAGCCAAGGTTAATAGAGGAAAAATGAAAACTCTTCACAACACTAGCTCCAAATCATTTGACGTAGAACGAAAAAAATTTTGTAAGTTCTTTGTTTATAAGTTATTATTATATCAGTAAAACAATATTAGATATCGTGTTTCAATTTTTTTCATAAAACAAGGTCAAAATCAACTATTTAAAGAAGAGTGTGATAGGATCACACTCTATAAACTGACACATTATAAGGAAGATGAAGGCTAGATGTCTAAACAAGCACATAATAATTATATAAGTATAAAAAGTTTAATTTTTAAGTTAATTTATATAAAGATCATTTTCTGACAAAAATGAACCAGATGTAGATGAAATTTGCTACAACATCCTTGATACAAGATCAAGCTACATCCAAAGTCTTGGGTTTAGCTCTAAGCTAATTGGTTCATCCTCATCAAGACCAGCATATGTAATAACGTTTTAAAAGGAGAACCAGTCGCTTAAGGCTAAATTACAACATAATAAAGAAAAGTTAGATCGTACTAAAAAAAATTAGAGTGTATTGAAGAAAAATTACAATGTAATGAACAAAAATTAGTTCATTCTGAATGAGAGTTGACCAAGCTTTAAAATATGGTCAAACAAATACTTCGGCCAAAATATGTAACTAATAGTGATGATGAGGAGGAGTCTTCGTTTGTACTTAAATTTTTTTATTAACTTTTGTAATTAACATTTAATTACATTTTATTTTTTATGTAAATGCTTCTAAGTTTTAATTATTTTTGTTTACTTAATTATAATTCAAACGATGTTACCAACAATAATTCAAACAATGTTATAAACAATAAGATAGATTAAAAATGTTACCAATAATTATAATTAAATGATAAATTATTAATAGGAAAGTGGAGTAAAAAATTAAATTCGTCACCAAAACTTTTTAGTTAGAATTACAAAAGTTTCACCAAAACTTTTTATCTATGTTCTATAAACCATCACCAATAACCTTTCCTACGTTTTGAAAAATGTAGCTAAATATATTTTGCTACCAAAAATAAATCATCACTAAACATATTACCTACGCCTATATTCACGAAGCTAATAAAGTTTAGCCGTGAAAAGAAAACATCATAATACATCCTTGGCAACAATTTGTTTTATCCTTGCCTATCTCTTTTTGCGACAGATCCATGAGCAGAGAAAAATATATTGTGCAATTATTTTGTGACAACATCGTAGCTAATATTTTGCTACCAAGACTTGATGATCATTCATGTGACGAATTTTTGTTGTCGCTAAAAAGTTTTTGCAACAAATTTTGGTTTTTCAGTAATTTTTCGTTGTCAAAAATGTGTGTTGTAGTGCATAAATTCACCATTTAATTTGCAACCATCAAAAAGCAATGTAATTTGACTATCCTTAGTTGACCATTTAATTCATGGCTATCTAGATAGCCATTTAATTTGACTATCCTAAATTGACCATTTAATTCATTGCTATGTAATTTCACTATCATAAATTGAGCATTTAATTCATTGCTATGTAAGTTCACTATCCGATATTGGCTATTTAATTCATGGCTACCAATGATCAACATAGGATAGTCTAATTAGAGATGTGTAAGAATCACTTTGGGTGGGGAGAATAATAATAACTCATGCCAAGTGGGACATAGTTTGAATGTTCCTATAAACATCTTTCCAATCTAGATTCTATTTCAACGAAAGCAACATCATAAAATTTTGATTTGACTTAATCCATGTTTGCACTCTAAATATTGATGAATATGTGAAGAGAATATAATTTTGTTAAACTCAAGAAGAAACTTCAGAATATACACGAGACGAAGGGGGAACTCAGTAGTCTTGGAATACATGACTGGACAAACCTTACCATCACAAGCTAGACTATAAGTAATGTAGCTAAGAGACGAGAGCTTATATCGCCTCAAATATGATAGGGATATCTTAATTATTAGCATTTCTATTTTCTATTCTCATGTGTGTTTTAACATATAAATTTTATTATTATTATTATTATTATTATTATTATTATTAAATTTATATGTTAAAACACACATGAGAATAGAAAATAGAAATGCTAATAATTAAGATATCCCTATCATATTTGAGGCGATATTAAAAATTTTAAAAGAAACTATATTTACCACAAGATGAAACATGCGTTTGATGGTCTTCCTAATAATATATATATTAAGCAAGTCCAAAGTAAAATAACATAAGAACTTTTGGTTTTAATGCATGAGCATCTGATAACTAGAACTTATTGAAAAGTGTACTCTTAATTCTAATTTCTTAAGTTTAGTAAAAGAATTTCCACCGCAAACACATTTCTTATAGGTCTTAGGGAACTATTATTTACGTACTCTAATTACCTTTTAATTACTTTTCTTCTATATCTAGGCAATATAAAAATTTAGTTAAAGTAATTAAAGAAGTATAGTAACTTGAATGAAGAATGTAAATATAAACTAGAAAAGAAGTAAATAATCCTTATAGAAATAACTTCATTCATTGTGAAATTAAATTCGATTTGCAACATTTGATTCACGTAACTTTTGTTATGCATATTTT
>JAOSBO010000094.1:110492-121747 GCA_027563915.1 Erythroxylum rotundifolium | reverse complement strand
AGCACCCTCCTTATATAGGCAAGAGTCTTGCCTCAATTTTTCTCCCTAACCAATATGGGACAACAAAGGAGCCAAAATCCAACATAAGGAACTTTAAAGGAAGAGGAAGGGGATCCTTTAGAGGAAGAGGCCACGAAAGGAGCAACCTTCAGTGCATATATTGCAAGAAGTATGGCCACCTTAAAGAAAACTGCTGGAGCAAACCTGATGAGGCTCAGTATACAGAAGAAGAAGACCACCTATTCATGGCTCATGTAAGTTCTCAATCAACTCCCAGAGAACTACGGTATATTGACAGTGCGTGCTCAAATCATGCCACAAGAGAGAGAAATTTATAAAGCTGGATGAAACACATAAAGCTTAAGTTCGCTTTGGAGATAATAAACAAGTTCAGATTGAAGGAAAGGGAACTATTGTGTTTCATGTCAATGGGAAGGAAAAGAAAGTTCAAAACGTGAACTATGCTCCAGGTTTGGCTCATAATTTATTGAGTCTGTGCCAACTTTTAGAATCAGGATTAAATGTTTTGTTTGATAATAAGATGTGTCAAGTCAAAAAGAAAACAAGAGAAGTAGTCATTCAAGCCCATATGACTGAAAATAAAATGTTTCCAGTGGATTTGTCCAGCAATACATCACAAGTCATTGTGAGTAGCACTCAGCCCAGTGACACTAACATCTGGCATCAACATTATGGGAATTTGCATGTTAAAGGACTCCAATTTTTATCAAACAAAGTGTTGGTCCTCGGGTTGCCTCACATCAAGGGACAGACGGATATGTTTAGTAGGTGTACACTAGGAAAATAGACTCGAAGATCCCTTCCTATTGGACCAGTTAGAACAGCAACTGAGAAGTTAGAACTTGTCCATGCTGACATATGTGGACCAATAAGAATAGTGTCTCATGCTGGTAGCAAGTATTTCTTAATCTTTATAGATGATTTCACAAGGATGTGCTAGATTTACTATATCACATTTAAATCTAAAGTATTTGAATATTTCAAGAAATTTAAAGCACTCACTGAAAAGTAAAGTGGCAATGTTTTGAAAGTTCTAAGAACTGATCGAGGAGGAGAATTATGTTCTCAAAATTTCCAAAGTTTTTTTGATGAAAATGGCATCAAGAAGGAGCTTACAACAACCTATACCCTTGAACAGAACGGGATAGTTGAAAGAAAGAATAGAACAATAGTTGAAATGGCAAGGTCAATGCTCAGAAGTAAAGATCTCACTGATGCATACTGGGCAGAAGCAGCAGCAACTGCAGTTTATATCTTAAATATATCTCCTACTAGGGCTGTGTGGAATATGACTCCTTATGAAGCATGGTATGGCTCTAAACCCTCTGTAAGTCATTTGTGCATATTTGGTTGTTCTTGCTATGCTTTAATTCCTATACATAAGCATAAGTTGGAGCAATGGGTAAAGAGATGCATTTTTGTTGGCTATTGTCTTAATGCAAAAGCCTATAGATTATTTGATCCTATAGACAGAAAAATCATTGTGAGTAGAAATATGAAGTTTGATAAACAAGGAACAGAAGGTTTAAGCACAACCGAAGCTAATCAACCTTTTGAGATGGTCGAAGAAGAGCAAGAAGAACCAATTATGGACGAACCATGAAGTCCATCAAGGGATGTGGTCATGCAGACTCCTGTATATGATGGTGGATCAGGCTCATCCTGAGATTCAAGAACATTAACTTGCAGGAAAGAAAGAAGTATGGAGGACCTATATTCGTCCACGTTTGCATTGTTTGCTAGAGAACCTTTAAGTACAGAATCAGCATTGCAAGATGTGGTTTGGAGAATGGCCATGGAGTGAGAGATAGAGTGCATTGAGAAGAATCAGACTTGGGAGCTCACTGATATGCCAGAAGGGAAGAAGCCAATTAGTCTCAAGTGGGTGTTTAAGATTAAACACCATTCGGATGGAACCATACAAAAGCATAAAGCTTGGTTAGTGGCAAGAGGATATGCTCAAGAGCAAGGGATTGACTTTGAAGAAACATTCTCCCCAGTGGCTCGCTTCGAAATAGTAAGAGTTGTATTATCACTAGCTGCACATTTTAGTTGGTCACTATACCAGTTTGATGCTAAGTCAGCTTTTCTAAACGGAGAACTAAAGGAGGAGGTTTATGTTCAACAACCCAAGGGATTCAAAGTGAAAAATAAGGAAAACAAAGTGTATCATTTAAGGAAGGCATCGTATGGCTTGAAACAAGCCTCTAGAGCTTGGTATAACAAAATTGATGAGTTTTTTGCAGAAATGGTTTCATAAGGAGTCCCAATGAACCAACCTTGTATTTGAAGAATCAAAGATAGGAGCATATATTGCTGGTAAGCCTTTATGTAGATGATACTCCAAGACTAATGTCTAAGTTCAAGGAGGCAATGATGGAAATGATTGATATGACCGATTTGGAGAGACTAAGCTATTTTCTTGGTTTGGAAATTTCACAAACCAAGGAGGGAATATTTTTATCTCAGCACATATATGCAATAGATTTGCTGAAGGAGTTTGGATTGGAAAAATGCAAGCCAGCAGCTACTCCTATGAACATGAATGAAAAGTTGACAATGGAAGATGGAACTAAAATGGTGGAGGCTAGAAGGTTCAGAAGTCTAGTGGGAAAGCTAATATATCTCACTCACTCTCAGTCTGACTTATCATATGCTGTAGGACTTGTGTCAAGATTCATGCACTCACCAAGAAAGCAACATTATGGTGTAGCGAAAAGAATTTTAAGGTATATAGTAGGTACATCAGGCTTTGGTATTTGGTTCAAAGGGGGAGAAAAGTTAGAGTTGGAAGGATACACTGACAGTAATTAGGCAGGAGCAACTGATGATAGGAAGAGTACAACAGGCTACTATTTTATGCTTGGATCAGGAGTGGTGTCATGGACATCAAAAAAACAAGCCACAATAGCATTGTCCTCAACAGAAGTAGAATACATAGCGGCTGCTTCTACAGCTTGCCAAGCAATATGGCTATGGAGAATTTTGAAAGATATGCATCAGCCTCAAAGGAAACCATCAAAGCAACGTTGTGATAATCAATCGACTGTGGCATTTACTAAGAATCAAATCATGCATGGTAGGACAAAACACATTAAGATCAAGCCTCATTACATTAGAGAGCTTGTTGCAAAGGAAGAAGTGAAGTTAGAGATTTGTTCAACCGAGCAACAGGTTGTAGATATATTCATCAGGGCGTTAGCTCAAAAATGTTTTGAAGAATATCAGGCTAAACTTTTTGTCCCCAGTTTTGGATCAAGGGGGAGTGATGAAATACGATTCAAAACTAGGTGAATTAGTTAGTGATTTGGTCAGCAAGGTTAGAAGTGTTTTACACGTCTATTAGTTCTGGATGTAACTAGTTAGTTTCTTAACGTTAAAAGTCAGTAGATTGCTAGCATAATTTTAGCTAGTCTTTGTTTTTGTGATTCCTTGAATCTACAAGCAGTTATTTGGAGTTTGTTTACAAAGGCCTTTAAAGGTTGACCCTTTTTAGTTTAATAAACTATGATTCTTTGCAACATCTATCAACTTCTAGCTCTATCATTCTTGAAACTTCATAGCATTTAGAAAAGATTCCATATCCTTGCAAAATTTAACTCCATAGGCCTCTACAACTTCTTTGTGAGCTCCTAGATAATAAATCTTGCCACTGTTCCATGCAGGAGAGGTTTTGTCTATGACCGCCTCAGGCACTTTGGGGAGCCAATTGAGTGCACAACTAGAATATGCAAAATGAAGAGATTTTTTGGGAAATAGCCTACCATGAAAAGTACCAGGCACTCTAGTTGCGTAAGATTGCCTTTGGAGAGGCAACAATGCAAAGAAATTATTAAAATCATTGCTCAAGAGATCATTCAAGAACACCTAAAATTCAGGGAGTTCATATCCTTCTAATTGGATTTTGTGTTGAACAGCTTCTAAAATTGTCTAAATGGTTAGTATGGCGTTCTGTCCACGTGAGCAGCTAAAGTCTACAATGAGATATGTCGCTGAAGAGAGTTTCTTTGTGTCAAGGTTTTCAACTATAGATATCTTCATGATTTCTTGAGTAGTCTCCAAGAATCCTCTCTGTCAGACAGTGATAGACAATAACCCTTTACTTTGAAGAAAATCTCAATGTATGCATAGTTTTCAATTTTGAAATTGCATGCAATTTTCATATAAATCCTTATCGTGTGGCTAAATTAAGTACTTCATTGCAGAGTTAGCAACGATTTTGAGATCTTTTGCTACATCAAAAACTCGATTTAGTATCTTAATGGCTTTAAAATCAATCCGAGGACTTGAGGTGAATGCTTGATCTATCCTCTCAACTCACAACATAAAAACAAAGTAGAAAAAAGAGAGAAAAGAAAAGGCAAGCTTCATCATAGGCCTGTTGTAGAACTATAAGGCATTCCCCTGCAATATAAGACTCTGGAAATCTCAAGATGCACTGAGAAAGTAAAAAGTGGACCGAAATCTTTGAAACTGTTGTAGATTCTATCATTCTGTCTTTACAATCACAACTTAACTTGAGAAGATATCCAAGACAAATCTTACGATCAAAGTACGTAATTCACTCTCTACTTCTTGTAGTTTTAGTTTCCCAAAACAAAAACTGTCAAGAAGGTTTCTCGTTGATCTTAAATTCAATTATTACTTGACGGCTTAAATTCATAGCATAGCTTGAGGGACCTTCTCCTCCAATCATGGTGCAACTTCGAGACATCTCCTTAATCTCTTCATCTTCCATATCTCTCTCTGTACATGACTCTTTCAAGTGAAACGCTGTTATGAATGACGAGGGGTGTTCAACTTACGACGGGTTTAAAGTGGAAGACAGAGTTGTCGCGAAGAAAGAGGAAAAGAAATGTACCCTTTTCAACTTGCATAAAATGGGGTGTAATAAGCCTTTTCCTTTGGTCTGTCAGTAATACTTTTTTGTCCCCAAACATCTTTCCAATTGTTAAAGTCAACTTCATGTTATTTTCTTCAACGATGGCCGTTGTTAAGCCCTTAGCATATGAAGAAGATGAACCTTAAATGAAAGATTAGTCGGATCACGCGAATGATGGTAGCATGTGAAAGATCCATGGCGACTTAGCATGTTAGATCAAGCATGGTGTGAGTTTTGATAGAGTTTTGGACTATGTACAAGCTGACATAGCCAAGGCTAAGTTCTTGATGAACTAAGGACTTAGTAAATGCTCAAATAGACGGACTATGACTAATGAACTTAACATAGGTAAGTATTGAATCGAACCAGTGTGCTATGACTTGGATAACTTATCTTTAACGGATAAAGATCATAGAAATTTTGGATGATGTGTTAGATAAGATCACAAAGGACAAACATCAGTACTAAGGGATAAAGACTATATGGGAGGATCATCTAAAGATAGTGGACATTTTCGTGGATAGGGATAGATCAAGTGTAACTTTTATCATGTTAGTTAGGATGTGGATAGACCTTATCAGATAGAGTCCTATTTAGATTGGGATATAATCTTATTTGAAATATGTGATCACGGGTAGTAGAGTTCTGTTCGGATTTTAACTTGTTCCTCGAGCTTTAATGCCTATAAATAGCTCATTTGAGTCTTGCTCCTTAGATAGAGTTGAGAGAGGATTCATTTGTATACTTTGAAGGAAGTAATAAAGGTTGGCAGTTTGCTATATCACTTTCTTACATTATTGTTGCCTTTGAATATTCTATTGCTTTCATAGTTTCTTGTGAGTGTGAGGGCAAAACACTTTTAAGGGTCATAAGAAGTTTGAGAATAAGGATTGTTGGTCAACAATTATGTGGAGAAGGTTGGGTCTTGCTTAAACGGATCTAAGTAAGATTATAATGCAAAAGAGTAGGTGCGACTTGCGGATAAGTTCAGTGATTAAGAAGACCTTTGTACAATAGCCATTGTAAGAATATATAAATCTTAATAAAGGAGAAAAGAAAAAAATTAAAATTTTATCGTCTACAAGTTTTCAAATGTCCGCGAGTTTTGAAAGCAAAGAGTTGGAGAAGATGCTTGCTTTTCATTATTTGACTAAACCAAAGAATAATATCTTATTCTTTCAAGCTATTAACACTAATAAACAACTGATACAGAAGTTTAAGCACCTCACCTACTTGTCAGTAGTTTCCTTCAACAAATTCTTCTGAAAAAACTCTTTTAAGGAAATTTAGATTATCAGGGAGATATATACAAGTATATAATCCTTGTTTGTTATTGAGCCAAATAATTTTAAAGCCAAAGAGGAAGAGTGGCTTGAATTAGTAATAATAAATGTTACAAAATATACAAATTAAGAAAGGCTCTAATATTGGAATAGATCAAGTACCTAAGCCATAAAACAACAAGATAGATGACCACTTATGTTTAAATGGATTTATAAGAACTAGTAATCAACTTATTCTTTTCATGGAGAGGTAAGGTACACATTGCTTACAATTTTCTTTTATGTTGATGATATAATTTATACATGTTCATTTAGTACATTAATTGATGATTGTAAGGTTGTATGATAAAGAAGTTTGAAATGAAATCTTTCAATTTGCTAAATAACTTTCTTAGTCTAAAAGTGTTGCAAGAGAATTATACCTCTATATATATACGAAGTATGCTACTAATTTGCTTAAATGATTTAATCTATTAAATTGTAAAAATCAACAAACACACTCATGAACTTAAATAAAAAGATGTAAGTTGAAGATGATTTTGGTTTGGAGATTGTAAGAATTTTAGAACTCTGGTACGTGGATTGGTATATTTAAAGTTTGATAGGTGGATTGGTATATTTAACTTATATGTAGTCTAATATCAATTTTTTACTCAATTTTATTTATCGAATCCTTTAATGTATCTTTTTTTGTAGTAAAGAGAATTTTGTCCTATGTGACTGGAACATTTAATTGTGTGAATTGGTTTGTTACAAGTTTTGTTTTTCATTTATAAAGTTTTCTCAAAAAGTAATTAAAAAGGTTTGTGGAAAAAAGAAAAAATTCTTAGGAAGAATTTGTCACTTTCGGTATGGTGATGGAGCTTGTAATTCTAATAAGTAAGCAACCACAGCTTTATCATCCCCTAAGTTCAAATATATTACTACAACTTTAGCTTCTTTTTCAAGTTATGTTGCTTAGGTATTTCCTATATATGACTTTCGCGATAAACATGAAGCTATAATGAATATTTTTTATGATAGTAAAATTTATGAGTGAAAATTTAGTATAGTATGAAAGAACAAAGCACACATGCATAAAATATACTTCCTTTAGCACTTGGTAGTCGGAGGTTAAGTATAGTTAAATTACTGCAAAAATAATGAACAAATGGTAATTGTTTCAAAAAAAAAGTAACTTCTTTTGAAATCAGAACAAAGTTTGGTGTATGCAATTTTTAATAAAAGGGGAGTATTTAAATAGTAACTCAAAATTAAAATAGATAATTTAGCAATTAAGTTTTTTAGTAATATACTTATTTTCTATTTTTCAATTAAAGTAGTTAATAATGTCCACTTTCAATTTGTTATAATTGTTAGCTTTAGTCTTCATTCTTCTTTGAATGTTGATTATTTTTAGATATTTTAGTTGTAATTGTAAGTGCATAATAGTTAGTTCCAATTATAAATAAATAAATAAAGCATTAATAGCAATCATATTTTTAATTTATTATTATTCCTTTTAGTTTCATAGTATTTGAAATTACCATACATATTAGTCCACCTTATTTCACTTTCTTTTAATAAAAAATACACTTTATTCTAATCAAATATTCACTTCTTTTTAAATATTTTTGTTTTATCATCTCTAACGGAAAACTAAAAGATTAGTTTGATAGCCAAATAGTATTTTGCCTCTAATTAGGCAACTTATAGTAAGTGCATGAGAGTATGGATTTATAGGTTAGTCCAAATTTTGCAATAGTTAATATATATATTGCCTTATTCTCTTCTTTTCTTCATAAATTTCTACATTTAAGAAAAGTTCTCTATCCATATTCTTAAGCCTTCTTTCAATAAAGAAGTGAACTAACATCTATTAGTTATACATAATGAAATCTATAACATGAATATAGATTATATATTACTAGTGACTACTTGTTACAACTAATAATATGGAGTCATAGTAGCTAAGAGAGAAGATGTATATAAAGTCGTGTGGAAAGAAATTGGGTGAATTTTAACGAAACATTATCATTCTTTATATGAAGGGTAAATTAAAAAAAATCTCAAACTTATCTTAATTTTGGAATATCATTACAAATTTAAAAATTAGCACTAAAATATCCAAAATTTTAATTTGTATCCAAAATTTGAATTTGTTGTAAAAATAATCCGACGTTAAATTTCTTGTTAACATCATTATTTTGGCTTGCCAAAGTAGATTTTTGGACTTATCACGTAGTTGCCACGTGTTCGCTATTTATCTAACTAATTATTAATCATTTTATTAAAATATAAAATATAAAACCCAATTCCCTTATACCCTGTTACATTTTTTGCTACCTTTAAGAAGTCACCAATTGGGGAATCTATAAGAAGTCCTAAGATCATCTGATCAATAGCAAATACATGTCCCCCATGAGTTTTACAATGTTTGTGCTCACGTAATGACTTTAATAAGACTAGTACTAGCTAGAACTTCATCTAGAGGTGGAGACTGACACGAGAGTTTCTTCAATGCCTGATTGAACACCCTTTCCACTGCGTGTGCAACCTACTCTTCGACAGCTGCAATAGTAATAGCTTGTCATAAAATACCACTGGTGTTTTAAATTAGGGTCGCTACTAGGTAAAGAGGTGTTATCTGTGCACGGACATAGGTGATTGCAAGATTATAGGCTATAGGAAGTGCCTCAAATGAGTTATTTGTGCATGGCCATTGGTGATTGTAAGATCATAGGTTATAGCAAGAGCCTCACTCTTCTTGTGAGTAAATTTCCAAGGATCCATATATATCTTCACTATCTCAAAGAAAAAATATTTAAGTATATAAAAAATATGAGTAAGAATTCGAAAACTAAATCTCTTGGCAACACTCACATAATACCAAAACAAAAACTATATAAACTTATAAAAGATGTCTTCAATACTTGTATAATATCCAAATTGTTTCACGTAGGAAGCAAAAACTTTACTGGGGTAGAACGAAATAAGGTTTTATGTTTTAAATTTTATTAAAATAATTAATAATTAGTTAGATAAATAGTGACACATGGTAGTTGTGTGTCAAGTATAAAAATCTAACGTGGCAAGCCACATCAGCAATGTTAAAATGAATAAAAATCTAAAGTTGTGAGTTACATAAGCGATGTTAATAGGAAACCTAATGTCAAGATATTTTCACAATAAATTAAAAGTTTATATATTTTAGTGCTATTTTTTAAAGTTTGGGACATTATTAAAAAGTTTAGGTAAATTTGGGATTTTTTTTACAATTTAGCCTTATTAAAGAGTTGGATAGCGATTGACAATAAAGCATTGTATGTAGGATAAAATGACCATGCTTAGAAGGGAATTGGAAAAATAACAATAACCATAATAGTCATTAAATAATGATTGTAACCAACTTTTGTAATATTAAAATAATTCGTGTTTCTTTTCTCTTGTCACTCTCTCTAACTTCTTTTACAAAACTCCAATTCATAATTAGGAGCTTATTTATAAAATTGATAAAATTTAAGTGTTATCATTTTAGTATCAAAGTCAAAGATTCTCAAATGTAAAAGTTGAAAAAACTTAGAGTTTAGTAATGATAAAGGGTATTAGGTCTCAAGATGTGAGGTGGCTAAAGGAAAGTATGAAAATTAGATGGAAAGAAATGAAGACAAGTTATAAAAATATGATTGGTAAAAATTAAGGAGATGATTATGCAATTACACTAGAATAATTATAATGTTAGGAGGAATTTCAAGTAATATGGGAAATTCATAGAGATGTCAATGCATGATTTTCTTATGGCAAGTGGCTACATAATGCTAAAAGGTTTTATTAGAAGGAATTCCCTACTTTTATTAGAGATGGTTTATGAAATTAGATTTTTAAGTGCAAGCAACTTTTTTGTTAGGTAGAACTCTTATAGATGTCAAGGTGGGCATTGCAACTATGGATCTTGCAAGATGAGCTTTATCTTGGTGCTGACTTTATACGAAACATAAATTGATAGTGGATTCACCTATCTAAGTTAAGTATATAATATTGTTAAAGCAAAAATTTGGTGAATCTATGTTTGATAATCTAGTAAGGGAGTTAAAAGAACTTCAACAAATAGAAAAGTGAAGGATTATTGTGCCAAATTTGAAATTTTACCTCATAAGTCAATGATTTTGAGGTCAATACAATGAAGAAGTTAATATGAAAATTTTAAATACACGTTATAATTTTTTAGTTTGAAATGTTGTGAAATAAGGTATTCTTTTTTTTTTGGGACAAATGAAGTATATTGATTTTATTAAAATTTTAATATTTTGAACTATAAAAAGCAATAGGCACACCTATGAACTTAAATAAAAGGATGTAGGTGTTGGACCAATGGTGGTTGACAAATTAAATCCTTTTTTGTTTTGATAATAATAAAATATATAGAATTGATTAAGAAATTATTTCAGTTGTTGTAATTTACATAAAAGACTTGTGCAAATCAAGATAGCAGATAAATCATTGTGAAATCAAAAAGGAAATTATCTTCAACGTGCTAGATATATTCAATCTTGAAGATTCTGTTAAATCCATCCGTTGGAGTCTTTACTAGTTGACTATAATGTGGCAAGTCGACTAATAATATTTAGATATGTCAGTGGGGCATGAAATAAGTCGACCAATTTATTACAAGTCGACTACAACATCAGTCAGAAAGATGCATTAGTCGACTAACATCACACTAGTCAACTATTCGAAGAGCGGAGATGAAACCTGCATGGAAAAATGTTGGCACTAGTCAACTATAACACCTCGACTAGTTGACTATCAGGTAAAGCTGAACAAAATTTATTCGGATCAATCACAAATGGAAAGGAAATAATTTTTCAATCTCTATGAGCAATCAACAATGGCTAGAAGAAGGTCTACAATGGCTATATTCATCTGGAAGTCAGCAAATAAATTGTGAAACATCAAAGGATCGAAGGGAGAGGTCCAAAAAGCAAAAGCATACCACTATTGTTCCTAATTTTTCTCTCAATTGCTCTTAGCTTGTTCTAAATTTGTACTGAGCATTATTACTTCTTCTTTATCTTTGTCACTATTGTGAG
>JAOSBO010000094.1:26653-55094 GCA_027563915.1 Erythroxylum rotundifolium | reverse complement strand
AAATGGAAACTAACAAGATAACATAGTAACCAATTAGTTGATTCAGCTTAGCATTGTATTTTAAGAATTACTGCTATATAATTTCAAGCTTCCACTTAGGGAGATGAAATTTCTGCAAAATATATCCAAAATAAGCAAATAATATGTTGCAAAGTTTATTTAGAACTTAAATCACCAAAAAAGAGAATGACATGGATTTGGAATGAAAAACAAATTCTTAATTTTGCAACATTAGGACAATCGAAAAACACTTTTGAAATTTCGTTTCTTTAAAAACCATCGCATTTGTAGTAAGCTGCATACCTAAAAGAAAGGAAACATCATATCCCTATTGTAAGTTAGCTCATCCAAAATTATATCCAGCAAAGGGGTTCTGAACCAAATGACAGTATTGTGCTCAACAAAGTAACCCATGTACGAAAATAAATCTCTATTATATTAAAAATGAAATAAGAAATGAAAAGTAATCACCTCACACCATCAACTCTTGTAATAACACCTTCAAAATTAGCTTTCTTCCTTAACATATCAAGTTCCATAACCTGGAAAGTCTATAACATGAGTTTAAAAACAAAAATTTCCATCATCTTTACACATATAAGGGGACTTACAATTATCAAAAGTTTCTGTAAGGTAGCATCAATATTGTTTACTGCTTCTAGTGATGTTATTGCTATAGCAGTATCTTCACTTTTGGTTAGATTTGCAGTAGAACTAATTAGAAGATATAAAGAAATAGATTGAGTACAATCTTGACATAGTCCACACATGTCGAAAAAGTAGTTCTTCATCAAAGTTCTATAGTTTATTCTTCCAGAACTCTAAAACAAAAAAAACAAATTGAAATGAAATGAAAATTTAATGAGTTATTAGCTAGAAATCAAAGTGCCATGACTGTCACGAGTCAAAGTGAGGTGAGAGTTATAGTTGTTGATTTTTTTAAAAAAAGATAAAGAATTACTGTAATGCTTACAACACAAAACAAAATAACAATTAATCCCTATAAAACCACAACATAAGAGAGACATATTTAATGAACTGACAAGGCTAGGCTTTGAGTTGAGTATGTACTAGAAGCATGCTGAGAAAGGAATCCCTTACTAAGGTCTAGTTCATGGTTTGTAGAAAATAGCAAACTTATTAAACCTTCGAAAAGATGTAATATGTAAAGAACAAGTGGAGACTAAGCCTAACATAAAAGAAAACGAAAAATAAAAACAAATAATCTAACTTGGACATAAGAAATTAACGGTCAACGAAGAAAAAGGATGAATTACGTCTTCATCCACCACCAAACTACAACCTCCTTCACATCATACCAAATGTTCTAGCTCCCTAATCTTTTACTCTACTAGTAATTTTAGCCAAAACTGAAACTAATCCCTCACCCAATCGAAACATATCAATAAAGAGAGAAATCAAAGCACAAAACCTAATCCCTCACCCAATCAAAACTCAACAAAAAACACAAAATAGTAACCGATTATGCAACTTTATCATCACACAATAATAACAAAACATCAACGATATAAGGAGGAATATTGAGGTAGAGAGAGTGTGTTTTTACCTACTAGGAGAGTTGGTCGATGTTAAGAGAGCGTTAGGAATAGGAAGAGAATTGCACGGTAGAGAAGTTTCTGGAGAAGTGAAAATGAAGCTTCATCAAAGAAGAGAATCACTTGGTTGGCTTAAAGAGTGTGAAAATGAAGTTTTTGGTGGAGAAGAGAATCATTGGATTGGGTTGAAAAGAGTGAAAATGGACGAGTCTTTCGAGTGGTAGAGAGGATATTTTTTTTCCTCCACTTTTTTTATCTATTCCAAATGAGCTCGGAATAGATAAAGACAGGTAAAGATCAACTTTAGCTATTCTCCAAAGTCAATGAACAACAAAACCTAAGGTTAGTTATTCTTTGTACTTTTTTCTAACCAAACAAAGGAGTAACAAATTTTTAAGAATGCGTCGGTAATATAATTCTTATTCCAATGAATCAAACATGTTATTAAATCTTAAGGCCCTAATCTTAGAAAATATCAATTGTATTATAGGGAATAAAGAATTAGCTTCTTTATACTTTTGATAATTGGAGTAAATTGGAGTCAACAAGCTGCTCATAAATATTGCATACAATTTTGAAGAAATTTCCATTGTGTTCCAAGGTAAATGTATTGATCAACTCCCAACAGGCCGTCATCCAATCGTCCTCCTAAACTCTTACACATCCTAACTGAATATAATCTTGACCACCAATAGAAACGATTACAATATATAGATCAAACACCCCTCAAGAAAATTTACAAATCGATCTTGCAAAGAAGTGCGTAGGACTAAAGGGCTTAATTAAGTTTGGAGCAACATTGTATAACTCCCTGCCGAAGGTATCCTTCTTTACGTAGTTGATAGCTATGAACAAACTTGCTATTCGTGATAGATTGAGCTATCTTAACAAGTCCCTAATTTTCCGCTTGATTATGTAGAAACCAACTTAGCCACTTACTACCCTTTTTTTTAATTTGATATTACTCTTTTGCCATTGGAATTTCATAAGACATAACTATGATGATATGTTTGAATAGCTAAGCTCATACAGGAACATCTCCAAGGAGAATAAAGTTATTTATCTGATAGTTGTTGCCTGTTGGTTCCTAAATGTATATCATTTGGAGAAAAAGGAATAACAGACATTTCAAAAAATTTGAAAATATTAAAGAGCGAGCTCAAGCTAATCTAATTTATTGAATAAGGGAACAACTCATGATAAACCATGCTTTCAGATGATGCAGCAATTCAATTGTTTCTTAATGGAGACTGGACGTTAATCAGGCGTAAAGCATGCACCGGAATTGTAGGAAGTTCTGCCCTCTCACTCACCCCGTCCATCAACCAACTTGCAGGATTGATGTCAAGGCAGTTTCTTAAGACACTAGCTTGCCATACGCTCTGACCAGTTTAGTGAGGAAGAAAATAATCCAATAAATATATTGATTTTGTTTTGTTTGTCAAAGTTTGTACTCCATAACAATTGTAACTTTCCGATAATTGCGTTTCATAACTTAACGCCTTTTGATGTATTACTTTTTTTATTAATATTATTCTTTAACTTTAAAGAAAAGCGCAACTAACATGATAAGAACATAATTTTGTTTTTTAAAATGAAAATATAAACTAAAATCATAAAAATGGAAAATGGACAAAATAAAGCAGTGAAACCAACTGGGCTCTACAGTGCATATCAAACTTTCACAACGTTTTCCGTCTGCGATGACATTAAATCCTTTATCTATCGCCATGTGATCGGTGTCTAATCCCAGTAACGAGCCAGCTTGTGTTCTTAAGAGGACATGAAAACGCGTCAAATGTTTTGCCACGCTTCAGGGGAGACACGATTAATTCATGTGATTTGATGCCCGGTCTGGTGGTGGCTAATTAAAACCAATTAAAGCTTGACTTGGTTCTCATAATAACAGGGAAACACCATGTTGGTGAGCTTAATTTGGATGGTAAATGTTGATTGGTCGCTGTTGGGTGTTGGATGTTACAATGGAATGATGAGTGTTTGAGAACTAGCTGTCATCTGACATTACCTCTGTCCTTATATCCGTATGCCTCTGTACCACTCTTTACGCATGCAATTTGCCAGATAAGGGCGGATAAGTAGGTTGCTTCTATCGGCAACCTAAATGTTGTGAAATGATATCGTAAAATATACACTCTATCCCTAAAACATTAGCATACAAAAGCATCAAATCTTCGTTTACAAAATAAAGCAAAGCTTTGATCATAAGAGATTTACGTTCCATAGTTGAATGCGTATGTACTTGTATCAATTTTGGTAGAGGAATAATTAAAGAACAGCCGGGATGAATCTCTTTGCCATTACTTATCCGACGTGGATCTCTCATCTCTTAACTGACCCAAACATAGTAGCTAGTCCTGCACAAACTAATGAAGGATTACAAAATCGAGATTTCAAGACATGCTCTAGCAAACCTAAATAAACGGTAAATCATCAAACGAGGTTGAACTTTCTTTTTGGTACTTATGAACTTTGAACTATGGAAGTATACAAATCAGTCAACTAGATTACACAGAGCACGATTACAATCTCATAAATGTGATATCTTGCGATAACAGCCAAAGTTATGCACAGTGGACTTGCAATTGACGACTTTTTATGACGGAGTGGAAGGAAAGGAGGTAGGCCACAATATAAGAACCACTCAAAACTGGTTTTCTATCATCAGTTGCATTCACAGTCACGGCCACCGAGTCACAACTTTAACAGCTAGCAAAGGCACAGCAACTCCCATGGGTCCCACACGCAATTAATAAGACCACACTAAAATAAAATAAAATGTGAGAGAAAAGAAAACCCTGAAGCTTCTGATACTTTTCCTCACTCTCCTAGGCGTCCTAACCGAACGCGTCTTTTCTCTTACCCCTTACAAGCCACCACAACTTCCTGATTATTTCTTCTTTTTTAGTTGTCTAACTTTGACCCTTTCTTGTCTTGCATATATACACCCCCATAACAACCCTCCATTCTTTCTCAACAAAGCCTTATCTCTTCATCAAAACTCATAAATCTATCTTGTTCTGTTAAGTCTGGTATTGGCTGGCTAGCTCTTGGTATGGGCAACTACATTTCTTGTACTCTTCCCACACCTTTGGTCAGGATCCCCAAAGCTTCGAGGGTTCTCTTTCCCAGCGGCGAAATAAAACAATTTCGGCAGCCAATGAAAGCGGCGGAGATCATGCTTGAATGCCCGAACTTTTTCCTCACCAACGCTGCGTCTCTTCACACAGGCAGAAGATTTTCTGCTCTTAGTGCTGATGAAGAGTTGGAACTTGGCAACGTCTACCTAATGTTTCCAATGAAGAGAGTTAGCTCTGTAGTGACTGCGGCTGATATGGCGGTGTTCTTCATGGCTACGAACTCTGCAGCAAAGAGAATATCTGGCGGGAGTAATAAAGTCCGGGTCTTGCCGGAGTCCGTCGGAGACAATAACGTGCCTGGAAGTCATCGGAGAAGTGATGAAGAGGGTGGACCAAGGTTGAATTTAGAGGGTGTCGAGGGTTTCTCGGCGCCGGAATCTCATTACAGATTATCCGTGTGTAGATCGAGAAAACCAAACCTAGAGACCATTAGAGAAGAACCAGTTCGCTAGAGCAGTATACAAGTGTTTTGAGCCGTGTAGAAAGATGAATATATCAATTTGTTTTCTTTTTCTAATTGCCCTTGTCTGGCAAATAGCAAATAGAAGAGTACATTCTGTCCTGAATCTGAAGATACGATCATGAATCTCTAATATTGAAATACGTTGTAATTTTTAAGAATTGGAAGCATATTTAATCAAATCTTATGCTTTTTGGAGTAATTAAAAAGCTAGCAGCTTCAGCTTCAGCTTGCATCCTAACCCTGTCCGTGTATCATCTACTGTTGGTAAGCAATCAGCGATCTTCAGATTAGCGATCTTTAGATTCGATTTATGTTCTTAACATTTGTCCCATTGAGTTTCTAACATAAATGCGTATTGGTTGTACTTGGAACATAACAAGTGTTTAGGTGTGACGAACTATAATTAATTGGTTCAACATTTTAAAAAGAAAAACCGGGGGTCGTTGATGTAAAAGTGGGGAAAGTCGTTTTTACATATTTGGTCAAGAAAAGACGGGAAATTTCATAATAAAAAACTGGACGGCGATGGACGGAAGTTTATGTGTTCAAACAGATGTGTATGAAGGTATCTTGGACTAACTCCAAAAGCAGCAAAGCTGGCCGTGCACGGAAGTGCCTTCATGATTGTAATTTGGAAGATCTTATAATCACTCGAGACTTTCAGGATCGTGAGTTTCCCAGCTTAAGATAGTTCAAAATGGTAGCCTTTTATCATAAAACTCATGGTCTAATCAGTTACGATGGCTTTTTAATTGTGCTTAGGTCAAGTAAGGAAAACCATGAACATAAGGTTTTTTCTCTATCCAACGGCAATACAGGCAGTCAATTTAGTGCCTTAGTTTTATTGGGGCTTGCAGGTTTTCTGGGGCTTCGACACTGACATTTCATGTTTGTGTGGGGTAGTTTTTAACTCTTATGCGGCCAGTTTCGGTGCCACGTCTATCCTCTACTATAGTATGCTGCCACCGCATCTTGAGTATTGAACGTCAGTTTTCTTTTCCAAGTGAGAAGCGTCATTCAGTATGAAAGAAGTTAATAGAGTCGTCGAAAATCCCCACTCCGTTAAAACAAAAACAGATATCACCTCACCTGGTTATGTAGTCGTTTAAAATTTAAAGTTTAACTCTAAAAAAAAAATTTACCTAAATTGAGCAGAGATTAATTTAGATATGAATAATATCATCTCACGTATGTAGTTGCTTAAAATTTAAAATTAGAGGTTTATCTCTCACAAAAAACTTACCTAACTTGAGTGTTTAGATATAAATGATTTAAAAGTATTTTTCTATAATTGAGACCCACCTAAAATACTTCGTAAATAACAACAAAAAAGATAGAAAATTGATTACATTCACTTTACATTGTTTACTTGTACTCATATCACTTACTTCTTACTTCAAATATTTAGTGGGTTTTAAAAACTATTAATTACGCTTAAGATAAGTTACTTTTATATTCGTAACTAAAAAGATTTAGCAAAGTTTTTTAATTGAAGTCAAAAAACTCAACATCAGTAATACTCGAATTATATACCACAATAATATAAACTATAATAATAACACAAACAAAATCAAAATCAAAATAATAATAATAATAATAATAATAATAATAATAATAATAATAATAATAATATATGATAAATAAATAAAAAACCCACTAAACTAGAGAAAAATATGTCATTTTGATATTCCGAGATGTACTTCTGTTAGTTACTTACTAACTTTATTTTCTCTATCAATCTTATATCCATTTTTATCAAATTCATTCATATTAATAAGATAAAACTATTAAGAAGAAAAAAAAGATATCGAACTTTCTCTTTTTTTGAAATCGAACATTTATAGAATCCCCATAAATAGGATTAATCCTAATTCCATGGTATTTACCTCTTTCTTATTTTTAAGCAAGTCCCTGAAAGGGCTTACTTGATCCATGATTTATGTTTGATCATTCCTTTTTGCTTGTTTCGAGAACTACAGCGATCAATTTCGATTATTTCTTTTCCAACTTATTTTTGTAGTGAAATATTTTAGCTATGAAATATTTTTGTAGCTAAAACACACGTCTCATAACTATCAACAATGAAAATAAATTTTGTAGTTAAAAAGATTATGCTACGAAAATATTTTCCGTAGAGAAAAAAAGAAGAAGAATAAAAAGATGAAAATGATATCATTTTGTCTACTAAAACAACATCATTTTCTTCATACTGATAACCTAAAGACACTTATTCTCTCTATTTTTTCTTCGTCTATCTTCATCTTCAAACAACTCCCATTGTCTTAGCCTGTCTTCTCTCTGGCGTGTTTTATCTAACGACTCCATTATCTTCATCTATCTTTACTCTAATGTCCTCATGTTTTCTTGACCAATTTGTGATGTCTATTTCTAGCTATGTTATGTACAACTCTTCTATCCAAGCTTCCGGTCATCGTGTTTGATGAATTATGAACTAATCAATTACTGAAACTAAGTTCTATCATTGACTTGTAATCATGAAAGTTGAGTTCTTGCTGCGTGTTTTTCTTTGTTCTTGTTCTAATAACCGGACAACCCATTATTGTTATTTCCAAGGTACTGAGTAAATAGTGTTGTGTACGCATTAATCTTAAATACATCAATTTGTATGATGATGATATAAATCTAAATGTTGGATTTAAGATAACTCTTATTAATATGATTCGTGAAATGAAGAAAGAAGACATAGAAAGTCTATGAGTTGAATTGGATCAAACTTTATTGACTTGTGATAAAACTAAAGAATAAGTAAACTCGGTACCTTGTATCTCTATCATTATTATAATTATTTTGATTCCCAAGTATTCTAATTAATGGATGCAACGAATTGAATCATGTATTAGTATTAGAGATTAATGTACTAATTGCAAGTTCATAATCTTAGTTATTGTCAATACAAGTCTACTTGCCCAATTAATGATATTTAAACTAAATACAATCAATTGTAGTTATAAAATATGAAAGACTTGCATATCAGTTATTCTTTGCCCTAGACTTTATCTTCATATATGGAGCTAAGTCTTATCTTTGTAAAGACATCCTTTGACCTTGTACCTTTAACTCCTAGTTTGGATAGTTGGACAACAAAGTTGTTCAACTCTTTAGTATGTGCTCAACTTATACTTGCATCTCTTTCATTAATGTTTAACACCGAGAAAGTTACTTTCGCATTGTTTCTTCATTAGTAGTATATAAATTGTTTAACTAATTTACTACAAGTTCTGAGTTAGACTTAATTGTTATAGTTAAGATTTATAGGTGTTTTAAGACCCTAATTCCATAAATTAGAGCCTCATGTTTAGCTTCTTAGTTTGAGGCTTTCAATTAGTAATTTTGATAATATCTTATTTGGATCCCATATGGTTTTTAAAGAAAAATGATAACCTTCCTTTCATTTTTATTAGATGTTCTATCAACATTCATTGTCTACGCAAGTAAAGGTTCTAAAATGTCTAGCTTTGAGTTTACATAACTAATAGAAATGGTACATTCAATTATGCAATTAATTAGCAGTTAAGCTTTTATTAATGTATGTAGAACGAATCTAATTTCAAATTCGGTAAGCTTTATTATTCTAACCATTGGGCTTATGCAAGATTATTATAGTGGCAAAACTTATTACTAACCTAGATGTTTCGAACTGTGCTACTTCATTATTAAAATAAAGGACTAAGGGTCATTTCAAGTTGCACAAGTATTATAAATCTTTTCCTTTTATGTAGAGACACGAAGCCATGTTTTGGAAAGAATGTATGAAAAAATTAGAATAGTTTGTACGATTATTGGGTTGACCGAAATGTTCAAGTTTGTCTTTTTCTTGCCTTCATGTTTTCTTGCATTAATCTTATCAGATGATTTAATGACTAAGTTATGTTTTTTAATTAGGAAACTTGTGAAAAGGCAAGCATCAGTAGATCAAAAATGAAAACATCTCATATTAAGGATCAAAAATGAAAAGACCTTATAGTCAAGGGTCAAAACACCTCATATTATTCAAAAGGTTACTTGGCCTAGATTAAGATAGAAATGAAGACAAAAGTGAAGGGTATTAATTCTATCTCCTATATTTGCTTCTTTCACTTCCTTTATATACTATATTTTAAATTTAACACTTTTTCTCGTGAATTATAGAATGGATGAAGATGCAACTGATGAGTGATTATATTGTGAATGGTAAAGTTATGTTGTGTTTGCTTTAATCAGAAACAAATACTTATTATATCAATAATCACAATATTTTTAGTTAATTTTAATTCAGCTTTTTGGATTATTATAAGTTTATGGAAATGGACAATACTAGGTAGTCATCCCGGTTATGCTTTAATATTTTTGTAATATGAGTATGACATGTTATAACTTGTAAATTGATCTCTTTATTTATTATTTTTTCTATAAGAATTGTTCAAGTTGTCATTAATACCATATATAGGAACAAATGATCATCCTTTAATATTGTATTCTTTTATTGGTATAATTTAATGATTTTTTATATAAATTTGCTTTTGTAAACTTGAAAGAAGAAGTAATTTTATTATATATTGAGTATGTATTGAGTAGGGCTTTATATACAGAAAGTTATTAGCCTAGTATAACATGCAATCCTTAAAATCAAGCTATACATAATTAGGATTACTCATAGAATCATGCACTAGAATCATAATCCTTAGAATTAAGGATGTAACCTATAACACTCCCCCTCAAGTTCGAGCATATATATTAATCATGCCTGACTTATTACAAATATAGTTGACCCGAACTCCATTTAAAGCTTTTGTGAAAATATCTCCAAATCATTCTCTGATCTTGACATATCCTGTAGAGATTAAGTTTTGTTGGATCTTTTCTCAAACAGAGTAGCAATTAATCTCTATATGTTTAGTTCACTCATGAAATACAGGATGAGATGCAATATGTAAAGTAGCTTGATTATCACAACAAAGTGTGGCCAATTTTGAGACTTTTAAAGCCAATTTCAAAAAGAAGTTGGTATAGATATATGATCTCACTCGTGGCTTGTGTCATTGCTTGATATTTAGATTTTGCACTTGATCTGGACACAATATTTTGCTTCTTGCTTTTCTTTGAGACTAAATTCCCTCCAACAAAAACACAATATCTAGTTGTGAACTTTTTGTCAACTTTGGAACAGGCCCAATCAGCATATGAACAACATTTGATAAGAGTGTACCCATGATTGTTGTATAATATCCCTAAACCAGGAGCTCCCTTTAGGTAACATAGGATATGCTCTAGGATAGCCCAGTGGTGAATAGTTGGAGATGACATAAATTGACTTACAATGTTAATTGGATATGTAATATCAAGACGAGTCACTGTTAAATAATTTAGTTTTCCAACTATTCTTCTGTATTTCTCGGGATCTTCGAACAATTCAAACAAGCCTCCTTCTTTAAAGAGCTGTGAATTTAGAGTTATTAGACAAAAAAATTCCTTTCTTGCTCCTTGTTACCTCTACTCCCATAAAATATTTTAAGGGCCCTAAGTCCTTGGTATGAAACTGGCTGTGAAGAAAAGACTTTAAAGATGAGATACCCACATGATCACTTCCAGTAATAACAATATCATCTATATAGAAAACAAGAAGAATAATTCTAGATGCAGAGTGTCTATAAAAGACAAAGTGATCCAATTTACTCTTATTCATTTCAAATGCTTCGCTGGCATGGCTAAATTTTCCAAATCAAGTACGGAGGCTTTCTTTTAAACTATATAGAGATTTCCAAAGATTACTAACTTTACTAGACTCCCCCTAAACAAAAAAATAAGATGGTTACACCATGTAGACTTCCTTATGGAGGTCACCTTGGAGAAAATCATTTTTTATATCTAACTGATGCAGTGGCCAAGCATAAGTAGCAACCATAGAGATCAATAGGTGAATGGATGTCAATGTGGCTTCAGGTGAGAACGTATAAGAATAATCAACACCATAAGTTTAAGCATATCTTTTTGCAACAAGCCAAGCTTTAAGTTGGTTTACTGCGCCATCAAAGTTAACTTTGACTGTGCATACCCATTTACAACCAATGGCCTTATTACCAATAGGTAATGGTATCAATTCCCAAGTACCATTGGCATCTAAAGCATTCATCTCTTCCATCATAGCATCATGCCAACTAGGGTGAGATAAAGCCTGATAGACAGCCTTTGGGATAGTAATAGAATTAAGGGAAACAATAAAAGAACACGAGGAAGAAGATAAATGATCATAAGAAAAAAATGATGAAATAGGGTAAGTGTATTGATGTTTACCTTTGTGAAGAGCAATTGGGAGATCATCGGGTGATGGATATGATGGCAAGGAAGAACTAGATATAAGGCATGTATCAGGATGATCTCATCTTCTAAAGTAAACATAACAAAGAGGTGGCAGTTGTGTAGGCGTAACCTTGGTAGTTTGAAAGGTGCATTCGTAAACAAGCAAATCATCATTAGCCTCTATTCTTAAGATTAAAGAGTGAGGAAAGAAAGGAACCTGTTCTAAAAAGGTAACATCAGCTGAAACAAGATATTTGTTAAGAGTGGGAAAATATCAATGATACCCCTTTTATAGACAGGTATAGCTGAGAAAAACACAATTTACAGACTTAGGATCTAAGTTAGAGATTTGAGGACGTGTGTCTCAACAAAGAAAGTACTACCAAAAATGTGTGGTGGAATATCAAACAAGGGTTTAAAGGGAAAGAGGACAGTGTAAGATATCTCACCATGAAGGACAGAAGAGGGCATACAATTAATTAAAAAACATGTTGTGGAGACTGCATTAGCGTAAAAGGATTTAGGAACTTTCATTTAAAATAATAGTGCTCTCGCAGCTTTAAGGAGATGACGATTTTTTCTCTCAGCCATGCCATTTTGGGAAGGAGTATTAACACATGAAGATTGGTGGATAAGACCATGTTAGATCATGTAAGACCGAAATGGTGTAGAGAAGTATTCTTTGGCATTATCACTTCGTAAAGTGCAGATTGAGACATTAAACTGGGTTTTAATCTTAGCATAAAAGGAAGAAAAATGAGAAAAGAATTCAAAACGATTTTCATGAGATAAAGCCAAGTTACACGAAAGAAATCATCTACAAATGTTACAAAATATTGAAACCTAGTTTTGGATATAACAAGGCTTGGGCTCCAAAAATCAGAGTGTACTAATCTAAATGGGGAACTAGCCCCTTTATTAATTTGAGGAAAAGAAGAAAGACGATGATTCTTAGCAAACTGATAGGACTCACAATCTAAAGAAGATACATTATGAAATTGAGGACAAAGTTTCTTCAATAAGAGTAAAGATGGATGTCCTAACTAACAATGGGCTTGAAATGGGGACAAGACACTGGGGCATATAATGGGTTTAGGTATTGAGGTATCTAGAACATAGAGGCCCCCTAATTCTACTCCTTTATCAATAGTCTTCTTCGTCATAAGATCCTAAAAATACAATGATCAGGAAAGAATGAGATACAAAAATTTAAGGTACGAATGAGTTTACTCATAGATAATAAGTTAAAGGAGAGTGCAGGTAAATTTAAGACAGATGTTAAGGAAAAATAGGAAGTAGGATAAACAATGCCAGACCCAATAATAGAGGAAGTGTAGCCATCAGCTAATGTAAGATGAGAAGGAGATGAGTGTCTAGAAAAAGGAGAAAAGAGGCTAGAATTACCTATCATATAATCTGAGGCACCAGAATCAATGACCCATTGGGTGGAAGAGGAAAAAAGGCACGTAGATGTGTTACCTGAGTCAACAATAGTAGTAATAGGTGAGGATGAATGCTTCAGTGCCTCTTGATATTGAGTGAACTTGGAAAATTCCTCAATAAATACAATAATAGTCTTCTTAGTAGATGAGCTAGGTGCATCAGTAGCTACAATGTGGGCAGAATGTGATTTCTGAGATTTATTCTATAGCTTCCAACTGGTGTATTTAGTCTAACCGGGATCATGACAATATCAATAGACAATTCCTCTAGCATATTGATTCTTATTTCTCCAATCTCCACTACTTCGATTGTGATGTTTATGAGATGATTTTTCAGAGTCGAATTCATAAGTTCAACTCACAAGAGCACTAAAATTCTAAGTATTAGGAGGATCAAATGAATTAATGTGTGTGTGAAGTATCCAAGTAAGTACCTTGTGTAGGGAGGAAAGATCGGTACTAGAGATTTAGCAATATCAAACTGAGAATTTAAACTAGCCAAAAAAACTCATAACAACCATCTGTTCTCGTTGAACTTGTTGGACCTTGATATCATGACTAAATGGGAGCAAAACATTTAATTCCTTGTAAATCCTTTTAAAATTCATAAAATATGACTAAAAAGATTGATCATGTTGCTGAACTCTATAAAAACCTTTGCATACTTCATAAATTTGAGATATGTTTCCTTTGCCAAAGTATAAGAATTCCAGATAATCCATTAATTCCTTAACATACTCAAAGTGACTGGTGAGACAGATGAATTCAATATCAATAGAATTCTGAATGTGTAAGAATAAATAAGCATCATCATATAGCCGCTCCCAATGAGTGTGGTCCAATAGGGGATTATCGGTAAGAAGAGTATCCTTTGAGATACTCTGTAGGTAAATTTAAATTGTTTTGCACTGCTCAAAATAATTGTGCCCTGTTAAGTTATGTTCTGTAATTCTAGATAGCACAGGAATGACATCTACTACAACTAAACTCTTATTGTCAGTGATAATGAAACGGATAATGGATATACACTAGAAACTTGAGCTAAGAATAAGAAAAAAAGAGAAGCAGAAAGGTACAAATAGTACATACAAGAACAAAGGAACTTACTACACAAAAAGTCCAAAATAGGTTGGACCAAAATCAACAACATCTCCACACAGAAGTCAAGGCAGCGTCTGGACAGTACAAGGGAGTGACGTCTGGGCACATGTGTGGCGTGTCAGAGTTAGGGGTGTTGTGACGTCGCTGGCAAGGGTGATCAGAGGTTGCCATGCTGAAAGAGACCTAAGAAAAGTACCCAAAACTTGTCCATTGGATGGTGAATCTACACATTAGCAGATCCTAAAAAAAAAAAACTAAAGGAAACCTATGACTCTGACTCTGATACCATGTAAACTTGAAAGAAGAAGTAATTCTATTATATGTTCAGTATATACTGAGTAGGACCTTATATACAAAAAGTTGTTAGCCTAATATAGAATACAATCCATATAATCAAGTTATACATAATTCAGATTATTCCTAGAATCATGCAATAGAATCATAATCCCTAGAATTAAAGATGTAATATATAACAACTTTACATATACAATACTTGACATTTTAAATTAATAATATTTTGCGATTTAATTTTATAAAAATAAACAAATAATTCACAATAAAAAACATGTTGATACCTTATATACAAAACATATTGCTCAATATCATAGATTACAAATGCAAAAAAATAGCATATCAAGACATTATTAAAAATGTAGCTAATAACATTTGGCTGCCTTATAAAAAATGTAGCCACAAATATTTGACTACGCTATAAAAAGTGTAGCTAATAGTATATAGCTGCGAATATGATCTTCTTTATTAACGTATATTATCATATTCACGTAATCTTTACTTTAGTAAACTATCCACAATAATTAGGCTTAATTTCCTCCAAAGATCATATACATTAATGTCGTGTATTATTAAGTTGATTTGTTACTTTACTTAGAGACACCTAGAGTGTATAAATAGGAGGATGTATTTCACTTTATAAAAACATACAAAAATATAGAAAGCATTTTGACATTTCTTCATTCTCTATTTCTTCATGGTATCAAAGCCTTCTTTTTAACAAAAGGAGTCAAAATTTTGGAGCCTTCTCCATTCTTTCCCTTGAGCATTTTACTTTCATATTTTAGGTCCTAAATCTACTCCAAAATTTTTTCCATATATCAAATTATTCCTCATCTTGAGCAGATCACAACAGTATAAAATTCATCACTAAAAGATGCTCCACGTGCCTCTATGCACCACCTATAGCCATTGGCGCCATTTTACTCCCAACTAAAAATAATGTCATTTAACCACAATAAGGGAGTTGCCTTGTCATTGCCACACCATCAACTACATCAACACCATATCATCTACCACATACGCATAAAATCCTATTTATCTACTATGTCACTCAACATATCCTCTAACATGTCATTGCCACATCATTGTAGGTCGTTGTAACATTATCTTTACATGTGTCCTTTTCTTGTTTATCCATATGTCATCTCCTTTTTTCATTTTATACTTATCAGTTCAGTTAGATTCGGTTCAAGAATAAGTTGACCTACACTTTGATCGCCCAGTTCATTATATTTTAATTTGGATTCTCTCCAAAACAAACCAGTTCTTAAGGTTTTCAATGCTCTAATTCCAATTTTGAGGCTAGAATAAACTAATTCCATCCCTATAAGTAGGTTTTCTCCTATTTTATTATCTTCATTCACTATGAAAGCCTTTAAACTTCCCTAATACCTTCCTAACCCTATTAATATCATCTTTGATGGCTTCATCTATGATCTTTGGACTGAGGAAATGTGTAGTTTTCTTAAGGGGGACTCTTTTATCGTATTATTACTAGAGAAATACCTAAACCAACTCAAAAGAAAGATGAAGAGATAGACATGTTTACCGAACAATTAGTGATATAGAATGGAATGAACCATCAAATATTAAAATGGTTTCGAAACACGTGTCAAAACCATCAAACTTGACTTTCGACAATTTAACATAGATTAGGAGGTATGGAATTTTCTAATCAGATGATGTCCACTAATTTTAGTTGTATAGGGGACTTCATCGCGTGCAATAATAATTTGAGCAATACACAGTTAAGTGTCTAAATTGTAAGAACTTTGGAATCAACTAGTAATTGCGATCCTATCTGGCTTAGTCCTAATACCGCTACGCTTTATGTAAATCTTTGAGATCATCAACATATATGCCATTTACTTGTGACTCTCAAGGATGAATTTGAACCCATTCATAGTTCGCTTCTTCATAAATGAACTCTATCTAAACTTGAAACTATTTTTAAGGAGCTCATCTCAGAGAAAATTTGCCTCAGTATGCTTCGCATTGAAAATTTTATCCCATCTACTGATGTTTTCCTTGTAACTTATACTTCATCTTAAAGTTCTCAAAACTCAAGTAAGAAGTTTTATAAAGGATTTTACAGCTACTGCAAAATGCCCAAACATCACATCTCCAAATATAGAACAAAAACTCAAACAGAACACTGAATATGGTAATTCTTCCAATTCTCTTCAGCCTACTTCCATTGCTGTTACTACCACTAAAGGGCCAACAGAAAGCACATCTCCTAAATTCTCTTTAAAGGACCTTCATGCCCTACTTCCACAACTTCAACCAGATTCTAGTACAGTTTTCTCCGTTGCCTTATCTGTCACATTAGGTACCTCAAACTCTTGGTATGTCGATTCTACCTACTGCAATCATATGACCTCTAACTCTTTTATTCTTGAATCTTTAACAATATCATCTATTTCTAAAATATAGGTACCGTTCACACCGTCGATAATTCTACTATGCATATCCAACATATAGTTACTATTTACACATCCACATTACATTTACCTAAAACATTTCTTGTTCTTAAACTCTTATTAAATCTCATTAATGTTGGACAATTATATGAACTTGATGTTAACTTATCCTTTTCGAGTCTTGGTCTTATTGTGCAAGATCTACAGATGGATAAGATCTTTGGGAAAGGACATAAGGTTAAAAGGCTATTTGAGCTTACTTCACTAAATCTTCCTCTAAAATTTGTAGTTGGTGCTGTCACCTCTTATATATGCCACTCTCATGTAGGTTATCTTTCTACCTCTAAATTAGGGACTTTATTCTCTACTAGTAACCTAGTTCATGTTAAGATTAAAAATTTTGATTGTGTCCCTCGTTAACTCTCTAAAAATCATGCTTTACCATTTTATCTCAACCATTCTATCTCTTTAGCACCTTTTGACCTAATTCATTTTGAAATTTGGGGTCCCACACCTTGTAAAACTATGGGTAACATGAAATACAATGTGATCTTTATTGATGATTTTTATTGTTATATATGGATTTATCTGATGAGCTATAAATCTGAAATATTCTCCATTTAGTCTCATTTTTCTAATATGATTCCCACTCAATTTTCTTGTAAGATTAAAGGATTTTGGACCGATAACACAATGGAATACAAAGATACAAAATTCATTTTTTTAATCAATAGGGGACCATCATTTAGAGATCTTGTCCAAACACATCTCATCAAAATGGTTAGGTTAAACGTAAACATAAACATATTCTTGACACTACTCGAGCCCTTCTTATATCATCTTCTTATCCCACACCCTTTTTGGGGAAGCAGTCTTTACTATTATCTATATTTTCAATCACATTCCCATTTATTTCATAAGTAATATCTCTCCATATGAGTGCTTATTCAATCATGCTCCTGATTATCAGTCTCTTAAAGTTTTTGGAGGTGTGTGCTTTATTCTACTACAACATCATAAACACATCAATCTTAAACCTAGAGCACATTTATATTGTTTTCTAGGGTATGTGATAGAGAAAAAAGATATAGATGCTGGGATCCACTATTGACCGACACGTTATAACGCTAGTCAAAATAAAATAACTAGACTATTACTGTAGCAGTAGTGAGCCTAGGTCGATCCCACAGGGAGTATTCGGTTAGCTTGTAAAATGAAATTGATCGGTCTTTACGAAAAATAGGGGGTTTGGATTTTTGAATAAGAAAATAAAATGAAACTAACTAATAAAAACAAATGAAAGAAAACATGTGAAAAATGATAAAATTGGGGAATTCGATAGGAATCCGATTTTTTAGTTCAATCTCAGCCTATACCTTAATTAAGCACAATTTATTAATTTGTTGTTCTTTTATCTCTCTTAGCAATTATTGGTCGTAAATTAACAACAAGCTCTGTTAATCCCGATTTTTAGTTAGATCCTAGTTAATCACGAATTGCTCATTAATTAACCCTAGTTATCGAGAAACATAGAATAAGCTCTCTAAGTTTATCTAAACAACCACATTATGAATCAGAAAAATAGACCAATATAGGAAGCAATCACAAAAGCTCAGATTATCTAACTTATGTTATGTTGTCTCTAATGATTCGAAACTACTAGTCACTACACATGAATCGGAAATACAATACGTATTGCATTTGATTCTAGTAATGAGTTTTCATGAAAAACGATTCAATAGAGCATTAAAATCATCATCATTTAATACCTAATCCAATAGACACAAGATAACATAATCAATTCCTAATGATAGAAAGAAACAACAAAATAATTTAAAAAATGCTTAGCCTTGGTCATAGGGGTCGATGTCGCTTCCGAACCAGCGTGGGGATGTCTAGCCTTCCATAAGTCTCCCAAGAAAATGCTTCAACCCTATGAAAATCATTCCCAACCGAAACCCCCCTGGGTTCTTCACTCACAGCAAGCTTCTCTTCTCCATACTCCTATTCCTATTCATTTATTTGATAGATAAAGATTAAGGTCCACTTGTACTATTCACATTCCTTGTTTTTGCGGCCTCTCTTCTCTCTTCACGCCACTCGTCTCTTGTATTTCTATCGCCAGACCTCTCTCATTGTAGCTTGATTTGACAAAAAAACTTCCTAATTCTTCATCCACCGTCACTGTTCATTTGTTTATAACCTACAAACGTCTCTTATTAGCATGAACGACAGTATTTGTTTTAAACACTAATGCTAAAATGTAGAAGTCATCTATGTTTGATCTCCTGCTTGCTCCTTCTATGCTACATTTTAGCGTGCTTCCCACTACTAAGCTATTGGTTATACGTATATGTTTCATTCCTTAGTTGTGTCGTTTTCTTCTTGTTGTTGTTATTGATTTTTTCTTCAATTTTCTAGTAATCAGTTTTAATTCTTCTTCTTTGTATTTTGAATTCATTTTCCTTGTCTTTTAGTTTTGTGCTTCATACTCCATGAAAAAAGTAAAAATTATTCTTCGAAAAATGGCCCAAATGTAATGCTTTCAACTCACTTTAATTTCTTTGCTTCTAAATTGTACCTAAGATTGTATATGAATTAAAGTGAGTATCTTAAGCAATTTTATGTCAACAATCGCTAAGTGTAAATGACTAAATGTATCAACAATTAAATACGTATCAATTATCCCAAGACTTTAAATCTATCAATATGTCACTTTTTGGGAACGTAAAATATTCTCCACGATATCAAAATTTTAGGTTAGAGAACCCTCACTTTTTTTTATCCTATTGTATCTTTGTTTCTTGATATTTCTTCTGCAGGTTCGTCTTAAACCTCTAACAACTTAATGCAACTAGCACCCGATTCTATTATATCTTCTCCGATTGTGGATCCTCTACCCTCACCAAATGGATCTTCCTTTTTTATTCATTCGCCAAAATCAACTAAGTCTCTACAACCCCTCCATCAATCATCTCGAGTAAGTCAACCATCTATTTGTCCTGAAGACTTCCAGTTTTATTCCACTATTGTTTCTCTATATGAACCTTGCACCTGTTGTGAGGCCAGCTCTAACCTTTTATGGAAGCAATGGTTAAAGAATTACAAGCTCTCTTCAGCACCAACACTTGGGACTTAGTTGACTTACCTTTAGATAAGTCTGTTATTGGTTATAAATGGGTCTACAAAATCAAGACTCGAATTGATAGATCAATCGAAAGACACAAAATATGTTCGGTTGTAAAGTGGCTTACTTAAAAATATGGAGTCCACTATAAAAAGACCTTGCCCTAGTAGCTTACATAACTTTAGTCCATAGTTTTATTTTCAAGCAGCAAGCAAGCATTGGGAATTGTTCCAGATGGATGTCAAGAATGCCTTTCTTAATGGTAATCGTCATGAAGAAGTATATATACAACCTCCACTTGGGTATGCTTATCCACCTCATCTCTAGTGCTGGTCTCACTGACACTAAGATTTTTAGCAATCCCCTTGACTTTAATGATCATATCATTGTCATTGATGGAACTCCTCTAAACGATGGTACACTTTATTAATAGCTAGTTGGTAGTCTTATAGACCTTATTATTACTCATCCATATATTACTAAAGTAGATCATATTGTCTATCAGTTCATGCTTACACCTTATACCACTCACTTTTTTTTGTGTTTCATATACTCCAATACATTTGAGGCACCTTGTTTCATAGACTGCACTTCGATCATTCATCTTGATTAGATTACGGGCCTACTTTAATGCTAAATGGGTTGGAAACCCAACTAACCATCGATCTACCACTGGGTACTGTTTCTTTCTTAGCACATCTCTCATTTCTTGGTGTAGTAAGAAGTAAATGATTGTCTCTTGCTAAAGCCATGAATTATAATACCAAGCGCTAGCTGACATTACATATAAACTTTAATGGTTATGGTTACTTTAAGAGATCGATGTCACCTTTTCTTTAGCAGTTCCTCTCTTTTATGACAATTATAGTGCTATGCAGATTGCTCATAATGATGCCTTTCATGAATAAACTAAACACATCGAGATTCATTGTCATCTTGTGCGTCATCATGTGCTTCACGAAACTATACAACTAATCCCAATCTCATCTCAAGTACAAATTGCTGATATTTTTACCAAATCACATCCACCTCGACGTTTTCAAGATCTTCTCTCTAAACTCAAGTTATCATATTCACAACCACCTTAAGTTTGAGGGTGAAATTAACTTATATTATCATATTCACGTTATCTTTACTTTAATCAACTATCCACTGTAATTAGGCTTAATTTTCTTCTAAGATCTTGTACATTTATGTTGTGTATTATTGAGTTGATTTGTTACTTTAGTTAGAGACACCTAAAGTGTATAAATAAGAGGATATATTTCACTTCATAAAAGCATACAGAAATACATAGAGCATTTCTACATTTCTTCTTCACTCTTTATCTATATTATTTATTGGCTAATAGTATATAGCTATGAAGATGATCATCTTCACGAAAATGTAGCCAAAAATTATTGGCTACATTTTTTTTTTGTCAGTCATTTGGCACCAAATTTTTACTCGTCAAGATTAAACTTTTATCTAAGTTTTTGTAATGTTTTAGTTACGAAAAATTTTCATAGTTAATAATAGTTTTTGTCTATGATTTCTAGAAATTTCGCCTATAGTTTTCAACTACAACGAATTGACGATGCTTTATGCAATGAAACAGACTCACAAATAACTGTAGGTGACGTTTTTGAGACAATTAGCTATATTTTTCTGTATCAAATTGTCTACTTTGTTGTAATGCGCTAATCAATATCAAAACAAAGTTGCCATTATCTGAGAATACTATATAAAATGAATTAGATTCTTAAACTTCCTGTTGCCATCAAAGAAATAAGACAAGGGTATCATTCCTGTGAAAAAATATTAATTAGATAGATGACAATTAAATTTTAAACGATTAATAATCATGTACTTTATAAAAATATTCAAATGTGCCAGGACCTTCTTTTTATAATATTTGACTATATTAAAAAGGAAATTAGGATTGCACCTTATTACGCCTATCTAATTATATTAATTCATCTATTTAATCATAATGATACAGTTCCAATTTTGACGACATAACACTTTAACAATAACAATGTAATTATCCAACTTGTGTGATAATTTTAATCTCAAACTGCATCATGCAGTTACATTTTAATTGCTTGAGAGAGAAAAGGCAGAAAAAGTGAAAAATATTTTAAATATTTTGCACCTCTTTTTATTTTTAGTACCATCTAAAGAGAGAAGCTCTCTCTATCTCTAGCTTCTTTCTAATCTACGAAGCATTCATCGATAAGTTCAGCCCCTTACAATTTTTTCTAATCATTCTTAGCCATCACTAGCGTCTCTTCTTCATCGAATCCCCATTTTTTATATCTCCCTCCTTTCCTCTATTGGACTGCTTCTGGTATTGCCATGGGCATTCCTGTACATCCTACCTATTCTCTCTTTACCCACCTCTCCCTCTTAACTTTTTTTCCAACTGTCTTATCTGCTTTTTCTATTACTCCTTTATTTAATTCCATTTTGACATTATGTCCTCTAGCCCTTCCCTCCACGCTTCTGAATTTCCACCCTTACCCCCTACTACTGATGCCTTCCCTACATATTCCCCTCCCCTCTAACACCTTCTTCACCTCCACCTCAGAAAAATTGGAAACAAGTAGTCAAGGATCAACTTACCTCATCTCTTACCTACCTACCTCTGCAAGAGTTTGATGGAGAACTTATTGTCTGCCCTAATATAGAAACTCTCAAGGAGGGAGCTGGGAGTTGGGAAGCAACCATAGTCTAATTCTTCTTTGACCAAAGACCAGCTTTCCCTCTCATCCAACATTGGGCCACCAAGTTATGGAAAAATAAAGGATTATTGGATGTGTTACTCTCAAAAGATAATCTCATATTATTTAGTTTCTCTTCAGTCACTGAAGCACACAAGCTCCTAAAGGATGGTCCATGGAACCTTGGTAAACAATCGATTTTCTTACAACTTTGGAAACCTATTTTAAGGCTTGAAGCTGTCAAAGTTCTAAGTGTTCCCTTTTGGATCAACTTCCACAACGTTCCTTTTGAGTACTAGACCATTAAGTTACTAGGCTCACTAGCAGGTTAGATAAGGAAGCCAGGGGACTGGTCTTGCTAGCAAGTTACATTGGAAAGCTACTATGCATTAATGAAACCACTGTAACAAAGAATCAAATTAGTTATGCTCGAATTTGTGTTAGTATTGAGTTATCTAAGGAATTTCTATATGAGATTCTTGTTATGAGGCTGGAAGCTGATAATAAATTATAGCAAGACACCATCAGTATATCCTATCATTGGAAACCACAGTCCAAACCACAAGAGAAAGCTTGGCAAGTCATAAGTAAATTCTTTACCGTTGGGACCTATCAAGAACTAATGGGACTTGATGAAGCTGAGCAATAGGGTGAGACTGATCATAATGGTTCAAAAGATATTGCTCCCGCAGTTGAGCACCTAGAAATACCTAGCGTGTTACCTCTTACTCCCTATTAGATTTTGTCCTCTTTAATCGATGTTTCTTCTGTTCTTGTATTGGTGTGTAGATTGATTGACTCTAAGGTGTGATTGGCATGGGCAAGCGTCAAAAATCCCCTCGTAAGGGGAGGGATATTACAGCTGACTACATGTTTGGGTCGCAGGTTATAGGGTCTGATTGAGTAGATACTATGACGGCATGGATGATGGTGGGCACGGGAATAGGTCACATGGCTAATTGTCAGAGGAGCTTTTGGTTGCTACACAAGTTGTAGATTCTGTTCAATTGATGGGCGTTGAGATTAGTGGGTCTCGGCCTGATATTAGGATGATGGCTATGCAAGGCAGGACCTTGGATGTGGTTGTGGGTTCTAGTCTTACGGTTGCTACCATATCTATAGGCCCAAGGTCTGATGTTGGTTCAATTAAGTCTGGTGGGGCTACAATTTTGTCCTCCCTTAATGTTGAGGATTATCGAAACACAGACTTGAAGGATGACGCTAGTGGTTCGACGTCTTCATAGGATGGCACGGAGAAGGAAGATAGTGTTATCAAGGCGTTTGACAAATTGCTTAAACTGAAGTCATCTACTGTTCGGCTAGTTATGGATGAGCCTCATTTGAAGCCTTCGTTTGTAAGCTTATTCTGTAATAATAGAGAATTGAAGCAAGGTTTGCAATTGGAGTTTTTTGCGGTAGACGATGAGGTTACTATGGGGAAATAGGATGTGCTGGTCATTGAAAAAGAATGAGGTTTTTGTCTTGTAAGGAGCATTACGGGGCTATTTCCTGGATTGAAAATAATTAAAGGATTGATTAAAAAATGGGGTGTTTAGTGCAAAATCCTATCGCATGATTGAGGATGGATAATTTTTCAGTTTGGCATGGAAGTAGATTGCACTATGGTATTAGCAGGAGGACCATATGTGATCTTTGGGAAAACATTATTGTTACCGTATAGTTTTTCTTTTGATTACAAGGACTTCATGGAGGCCCCTATTTGGGTACAATTTCCAAATGTCTCATTGGAATTATGGAATGATAGGAGGGTGTCCACATTAGATTCACATGTGGACAAACCCATATGCACGGACAAGGTTACAAGCACCAAAGCTAGAATTGGTTTTGCTTGGTTGTTGATTGAAGTTGACATCTCTAAGAAACCTGTGACGAGTTTTAGGGTTAAAATGCTAAGAGACATTCGTTATACACAACAGGTGACTTATGAAACCTTCTCCAACTACTGTTACTTCTGCAAGAGGTTTGGCCACAATCCTTTTGAGTGTAAAGATCTTCATAAACCAAAGAAGGATGGGATCGCTGCTGAACACAATGTGGTTGTATAGAATGTGGCTGCTAGAGACAAAATGGTTGTTAATGAGGGTGTTGGTTCTATACAGCAACTTACTCATAGTGAGAATGTAGGGATGAGTAAGCAATAAGCTAAAGTGAGTTTGTTTAAGGGTATCCGTAGGGATGGGTTATGTGGACGGGTTTTGGATAAGGAAGATGTATGCGGGCGTGGGATAAGTGTAAGGCTATGGTGACGGGTGTCTCTATAGAGGGATCGACTAGTGGAGAATCTTCTAAGGTGACTCCGAATAAGGAAGATGTAAGCGGGGCTAAATTGAGTGGACAGACTTCGGTGAAGGATATACCCTCTCTTGTGACCTTGGGGGAACCAAATGGTGGAGGAGCACCAAAGGTGACTATGCCAAGGCAAGCTTCTAACAAGGACCAAGATGGATAATGGCAAAAGATACTGCCCTATAGGTTTGTTAATAAGGGTAAAGTCATTACGTTCCTTGCTAGTTGAACAGGGTTTGGGGGTACTATTGTACGTGATTAGGCTCTTGTTATTAGAGATAATATGTTAGGAAATCATAATATAGTTGGAGTAAAGAGGCTAGGAGCTGACCGAACCTCTGAGGAGGCTAAATGAAGTTACTATGTTGGAATGTCTGGGGTTTAAATAAAGCCTTGAGACCACTTTGTGTTGTCAATCTTTTACGACAACATGACTGTAAGTTTGCTTGTTTTGTTGAAACTAAACTTTCTATTGTTGGTTTGGATGCGATGATGAGGAATAGATTTCAAGGGTGGAGTTATTCTCATAACTTTGGAGTTATGGAGGGAGGTCAAATATGTATTTTGTGGAGACCCATTTTCTTTACTTATGCTATATTGGTTATAGGTGAACAATATATTAATTGTCAGGTTCATTGTAGGATTACACAGCATGTGTTTTCAGTTTCTTTTGTATATGAATTGTCTAGTGTCCCCAGGAGGAGGGAGCTTCGGTGTTCTTTGATGAGGTTGAGATTGGATATTTCTTTACTGTTGCTGCTCATGGGGGATTTTAACTGTGTATGCTCAGTGAGGGAGAGGATCGGTTGTAGAACAACTTCGGCATATTTGCTCAAAGACTTGCTGGACTTCAGGATAACTCTTGGCCTAGAAGATGCACCATTTCAAGGGGATTTATATACTTGGAGTAAAAGCAATCTTTACGTCAAACTGGATAGAGTTCTTATCAATCAGGCATTGGGGACTTCTAGGCTTTCATACATGGTGCATTTCTTGGATATGTTGCTTAATTCAGATCATTATCCGATTTTGGCAGATTTCACTCAACCTAATACTAGAGGTAATAAGCCATTTAAATTCTTTAATATATGGCTTATTCACCCTCAGTTTCAGGGCATTATGGAGAGTTGTTGGGATCAGGTGGTGGATAGGTATGCTCAGTTTGTTCTTTGTTCGAAGTTGAAATCATTAAAGAACCCGCTGAAGACACTGAATTCTGACGCATATGGGCATACCTTTTCGAGGGCTAAAGATGCTAAAGGGCGATTTAAACTTGCTTGTAAGGCTTCTCTTCATAATCCTGATGACGTGGCTTTGCGGAACTTGGTGAATACAAGGAAGAAGGAGGCTACCTTTCTATTAAAAGTTGAACGACACTTCTATTAGCAAAAGGCCAAATGTACACACATCATGGAGGCAGACAAACACTCTAGATATTTCCATGCAACTGTTAAGAAGAAGAGTTTGAAAAATGTTATGTCCCTTCTTATCAAGGAGGATGGTATCTCTACTACTTCATTAAAGGAGATTACCAGGTGTTGTACTTAGACAGGCACCGACTGTGACTCTAGAGTCTTGTGAGGTATTGATTGCCCCAATGTTGGAGGAGGAGATTAAGAGTGCAATGTTTGATATTGGTGATGATAAGGCTCTAGGCCTGGATGGATTCACTTCTGCCTTCTTAAAGAGGCAATGGAGCATTGTTGGGCCTAATGTAGTTTTAATTGTGTGGGAAATTTTCAAGTCTGGTCAGATTCTGAAACAGCTGAATCATACCATTATTACTTTAATTCCTAAAACAAAGGATACCTCGACAGTGAAGGATTTTAGATCAATTTCTTTTACAAATGTGGTGTATAAGGTGATTACTAAGATCATGATGGAACGTATGGTGTCTATTGTGGGTGGTATTGTGGATCCTGCTCAGGCTGCTTTTGTATTCGGCCAGCATGTGATGGATAATGTGTTCTTGGCATAGGAACTGGTTTGAGGATATACTAGGAAGTGGATTTCACCAAGATGTATGTTAAAGCTTGACATCATTAAGGCTTATGATACTATTTTTTGGGTATTTTTAGAGGATGTACTGACGGGTTTTGGTTTTCCTTCTAGATTTGTTGGTTAGATTATGGAGTGTGTTGCTACTGTGTCATTCTCAATCTTGATGAATGGTGCTTTGCATAGTTTGTTTAAAGGACAATGGGGCTTGAGACAAGGTGATTCTGTGTCCCCTACCTTGTTTATTCTTTGTTTGGAATACTTCTCCAGGTTGCTTAAATTGAGAACTATGGATACTCATTTTAATTACCATCCGAAGTGTGCCAAACTTGGTATAACCCACATTGCTTTCGCTATCAATTTGATGTTGTTCTTGAGAGGTGATGTTATCTCTATTAAAGTTCAAATGGATGCTTTGCATGATTTGGAAGGGGTCTTAGGGTTGAAAATGAGTCCCTCTAAGTCTAACTTATATTTAGCTAGTAGTTTTGGTCGAGATAGGGATGTTGTTGTAGGGTTGATGAATTTTCCTATTTGGGAGTTTCCAGTTTGACATTTGGGTGTCCCTTTGGCTCCTGTAAAGGGATCAGTGGCTCAATTTTCTCCATTGATTAAGGCCATTAAGGCCTATATCAATGATTGGAATGTGAAGACATTATCATATGCCAACCGACTTGAATTAATTCTATCAGTGGTCCAGGGCGTACAGTCTTTTTGGCTTCAGGCATTCCCTATGTCGGTATCTATTCTTGATAGAATAACCTCCATTTGCAGGTTTTTCTTATGCGGAGGTAAGTATTTTAAGGTGGCTTAGGATGATATCTTTGTACCTAGAGATGAGGTGGTCTTCGGTTGAAGAATTGCAAAATTTGGAACTCAGCTTTATTATCAAAGGTGCTTTGGAACATCCATTCCAAGACTGATACATTGTGGTACGGTGGATTCATGAAGTGTATCTACGGGGAACTTCAATTTGGGAGTGGAAACCTCTTACTCGAAATTCACGTTTACTGAAGAAATTAGCTTTGATTCGGGATACCTTGGTGGATAGGTTAGGTGGTCGTGGCGAGGTGGTGCGTGGGTTAAAAAAACTTTGTATCAATGAACTTTAACTTTCTTCTAGGATAGTATATGAACTACTACGGGTGAAACTTCCTAAATGGCCCTGGATGTCTTTTATCTAGAAAAATTATATACCTCCTAAGTTCTCCTTCATTGCTTGGCTTGGTTTTCGTAATAGATTGCCAACTATGAATAACTTGATGCATTGACCGTACTTGTTGTCTGTGTGGTGTTGAACAGGAGACTGTTGATCACTTATTTTTCAGGTGTTCTTTCTCTAGTGTTGTTTGGAAAGCTATTCGTGATTGGTCGGGTTTGGTGCGGGATATGACCACTTTGCCTTGTACCATCAAGTGGATCAGAAAAGATTACACTGGAGCACTTTTAGGAAGCAAAGTCACACGACTGGCGTTTATTTGTATTATCTACTCTTTTGTTGTGTATTTAGACTCAGCTTCCTCTATGTGCTTTGATTAGTTTATAAGATTAAGAGTGTGATTTATAAGATCTT